>CM077151.1:140972405-141053868 GCA_039583875.1 Platanthera guangdongensis
TATTCATAATTCTTTTCTCGGAATACTTAGGGTCATTCGAATATTTCAATTATCCGAGTCCGTCGACCCTTCGTATCATTATCCACTTTAGGCGCTTGTACGCACAACAGGCTTCAACGCTCCTAATCGGATTCATATCATAATCTGTAGGAGTTCGACCCCCTACGAGGTGTGAGAGTTCTACTCCCCTCACGAGGTGTAGGAGTCTGAACCATCCCCCTATTAGGCCGACCCTTAGCATTTCGATGCGTCGACGCGTTCTCAAATTCAATTCAATTTCCATCTTTTTCGATTCATTCAATTTATTTTAAAAAAAGATTTATTTGTATTTGGTTCCCTCAGAATTGTATCGCTCACTAAGACACGTTAGCGTTTTCGGCGATTCATATATTCAGTGATATCAAACAACTGAAAGGTAACTAACTTAACAAGTTCACGAAAGATTAAAAAGCAGTAAGGACTCAACCCGACTTTTCCTTTGCCCTTGTCCTTCGAAGGGTTCACGTCACGTCTATCGCCGGACGCCATCCTCTGCAATATCAAAATATCATTTACTTTAGGGTTGCGCCATAAATAGTTACGAGCAGACTCCTACGACGGTCACAACTACGACCTCTAGGAGTTGTCTAGGGAAGGACAAGCGTGTTACTCAAAATGATCATTCGATCAACAAGGTTTCATATGCCCACAAGAACAGTAGTCGACCAACACAAGGCTGCCCCTAAAATAGAAATCGGCCAGCACAAAGCGAAGCAAACTAAAACTCCAAATCTGAACCCTAGTGCTTGGGTTCTCTAATTACCTCAAAATCAAGGATTAAGGCACAAAAACTACATAAGAACACTTCATGTGCTTTTCATTAACACAAAGCTCAAAAAGTCCTAACCCTAGTTTCAAGCCCTCCGCAATCTATGCCATAATTTCATACAAGTTGAAAAAGGATCGAAGAAAAAGAGATTACTTTCCAAACAAGAAAAAATCGTACGAAACAGAGGAGATTTGAGGCGGCTAGAGGAATCAGCGGTGGGCGGCTAAGTTTCCGTCGAATTAGTTCCGTCGAAAAGAAGAATGAATACAGTGTACTGTTATATCACGGGAGACCCACCGCTTAACCCAGGCAGCCGGTTATACAACAGGTTCACCAGTTTATTACAATCAACAGTGCACATCCACTGTTACTTAACTTAAAACAGCCAAGCCACCAGCCGATCCAACCCAATAACCCCAAACCAACTCAAGTCCAATCTTCATTCAGCTTAAATAAAATCCGGCCAACTCAAGCCATTCAAAATTAAACGAAAATGAAAAGATTGTCGAAATTTCAAACGGAAAACCCGTACTTCTAAAGCATCGAGTTGACACTGAAATCATATTTTCATCATCAGAGACTATTACAAAAATAAATGCATTTTATATTCGTTCGGGTCTTACACCCGGTGCGATCGGTGGTGCCTGCGGTGAAACCAAAGAAGCCGAGTTCCAAGGTGGGTGGATGTCAACAGTGGATGGACTGGGGTGGCCATCAGACGGTGGTGACGTATGAGGGTGGTAAGGTAACGACAGTGGAGGCGGGGGTGGTTGGGCATCTCCACTGCTCGGGTCCACATACTCATGAGGTTCATAGTATGGAGTCAGATCTTCAACATTAAACACATGGTGAATTCCCATACTGGCCGGGATGTCAAGTTGGTAGGCGTTGGTCCCAATACATTAATAATGGAGTACGGACCCATTTGCCTCGCGCTTAACTTCTTGGCAGGCCCCGAAGGAGCCTCTCAGGGCGGACTTGCACCATTATCCTTTCGCCCACATTAAATATTTGTTCTCGCCTTCGCTTATCTGCATGAGCTTTATAATTTTCATTGCTTGTTATTATTCATCGGCGACCCGACTCATGCAAATCATGCAAATGTTGTGCAAATGACTCAACAGACTCTTGCAGGTAATGCAAATGATGCAAAGATAACACGACAGACATGGTTCACTCCGTATAGAAAAATCTAATAATGCCTGAGATGTCTCTAAAATGTGGTGGCCTATCAGGGGGCTCTCTCGGTGGATTGTAGAAAAACTCATCCCGTGTGTGACGAGTTCTCAGATGATCGTGAGAGGCAACTATACTCAAATACGGGCTCGTAAAGTGCCAAATGTCTCTCAGGGGACGTAGCACATCAGGGGAGTCCCCATGAAGTGTGTAAGAAAAGTCATCACGAAGGAGACGACCACCTGTGTGAAAATCGTGTACACCGACTAGAAGTCGTGACTCTAAAATATGGTGAGTGTCCCAGACAAGAAAGAACTCATCGGGTGGCTCAGCGGGTGGCGTGTCCCAAAACTCATCCAGAGTGTGAGGCGTCATAAGGTAGGTCCTCCCAATATGAGTATACTCAAGTGGACTCAAGGTAGGCCCTACATATGCCATGCTCCACTCAAGGTCCCTTTTCTGGGGCAAGGTCAAAAATGATAATGAAAGAGGCGTCATACCTGAGTGGCTCACCCAAGTCTCAACCTCACCAAGATGTGGCGGATCATCAGGAGTCTCAACATGGGGCTCGTCATAGGGCTCGTCACTAAGGTCAAGGTCCTCCATGTTAGTACCATCGTAAGGGGCCGTGTTCCCTTGAATGGGTGGCATAGTCACTGCGAGATCAACATCAAGCTCTGGGCTCTCGGTCGTGATGTGACTCAGGGCAATGACAACGGGAGAGCAACATAGACCTACACTCAAGAATGGTCTGTGGGTGTAGTTGCAAGAATTGGGTCTACGGTGAGAGTGTTAACTAACCCGGTGCATGGCAGAAGAAGAGATGTGAGTGAGGAACACAAGTCACACAATACTGCAGACTCAATAGGTCGCTCAGGCTCACCGTCAATCGGGGTCGCAGGAGACGGGTCAGAGACAAGAGATAGGTCACTCACTGGGATAAGCACCTCACTGTGTTGATAACAATCCGTCTCGTGTATCACTTCTGTCGTGACTGACAGGATAGTGGTAGGCGTCACGGTGACCTCAATATGAGAAGTACTCGTACTGCGGAGGTCAAGGTGAGGGTCCAACCGACCGGCTCTGGCGGATCTCAAAGACTGTTCGTAGTGAAGGGCAAGCTGATACGTCTGCTCGAGGGACTTCGAGCTATGATAAATCACCTTAGTACGAATGTCAGATCGAAGCCCGGACCGAAATCTGCAAGTGGTCATGGCTGAGTCCTCTTGGATATCGCTCCTCACAACTAACTCATCAAAGCAATCCTTGTTCTCAGCGACAGACATGGATTCTTGCTGAAGGAAAAATAATTGTTCGAGCAAGCGACACCGATATGATGAAGGCAGGTACCTCTGACACAATGTACGCTTCATGTCCACCCAACTAGTGATGCGACGGAGAAGGTCTTGCTCGCGTGTCCTCTCAACGCTAGCCCAATATGCCCTCGCCTGATCTAAAAGTCTAAGTTTCACAAAGTTAACACGACGCTCATTAAATAACTCAAAATAATCAAGATAATACTCAATATCCACAAGCCAATAACTGAAAGACTCGGACTCGATGAGCCGTCAAAGGAAGGGGAAACTGTACGAAACTGACACTCAAGATCTCTCTCAAAGTGACGATCCTCATAATAGTTGTCCCCAAGGTAATCGGGTCGAGTCGAAGGATCAACACAATCCGCTTGCGTGCAAGGATATGAACGACGACAATCATCATACTGATCATCTCTGTCATAGTGAGGTTGTCTCGGTGGGTCGACACAATCTCGGGAAGTGGTGTGCCGCAGACGATAATCATCATCATGATAATGTGAGAGTTTCTCTGAAGTCGCTCTATGAGATTGGAAATAGGTGGACTCAAAATCTCCAAAGAGAGGAGAAGAACGACGACGATAATTAATCATGGATGAACCTAAAGACTTTATATGACCTACCACTACAAAGCATGCAAATGGCCAAACCTCGCTCTGATACCAAAATGATGTCGGGTAGGCTAGTGGTGCTCGAAGACTACGACCTTAGGTGCTAGTGCAGGGATGACACACTATTGCAACTCTAAATGCGATGCAAACCGTTGGTGACAGCGACGATTAAATTAAGCAATGAAATTAATAACACCACACAAATAATTGAATTGAAGAAACAAATAATTAATTTTCAGTAATTTGACAACGACTTCTTCCGCTCGGAGGGCCTAAGCATGCGCGCGACGAATATTTCCTCCTGCAATTGTTAGCATAAAAGAACCAATTTCTAGCCAACAATAATCCCAGCACAATATGATAAAATACTAAATGAAAATGTCAAGTCACAGAATGCAATACCAAAAATGCTCACAACGTAGAGGGCTGAACCGAGTCACTGGAGGATTTGAAAGCCGGATGTAAAGACGGACGATCGGAGGTGAAAACGGTGGCACGGTGACGGCGGGGTGGCTGCCCACGGTGGAAAAGAGGGTAGACGGGCCGGAAACGGAGAGATCCGGCCGCTAGGAAATAGATCCGAGTGTAGGTGGATAGATCCGGTATTTTTACGGCGGGTCTGAGCTACAAGAAGACGAATACGGGGGAAAATGGTAGATCGGAGGGTGGTAGCACTAGATCAAAATAAATCTAGGGTTTTCAGAGCGGTGGGAGGTAGATCCACGAAGGAAAAGGGAAAGGAGTGGCCGGCTAGGGTTGGGAAACCCTTGGGTGGCCGGTTTTGGGGAAGAGGGGAGGCGGTGGGGGGCTGGGATCACAACAGCAGGCCGGCGGCCTGCACAAGGAGGGGAGGTGGGCTGTTTGACCGGTGGAGGGAGAGAGCTGAACGACGGCACCAGGCGGTGGAGGGAGGGGCTCGTGTGGAGTACAACAACAGGAAAAGAAGGGAAAGGGGGCAGCGGGCCTGCAGCAGGCCGACGACACTTGGATGGGGCGTTGGGGGGAATTCCGACGGTGGAATAGGGGAGAAAATGATGGAAAATGATGGAGGGGGGTAGGGTTTACCTTGCGGAGAAGTTTGGCGGCATAGGATTCGTCACCTAAGGTTCCACGACGTCGACACCGGGGAGGCATCGCTGGAATCCGGGAAACTCTTTCTCCAAATCCAACAATGCCTTAGATCAGCCCTCATACCTCCTATTTATAAGAAAAGACACATTAGAGTTTTCCCATCAACGACTATGATTGGCCGGTTGGTTCGTCCTTAAAATACAATAGAAATAAACTAAAAAATATAAAGTAATATAGTATTTTGACTCGCGGCGACGCTCCGGACGCAATCGCGTAGTCCGATAGTCGATCCAGGCACGCCATATATGAAAAGTTGTCAAATCAGCCCCGAACGGGCCCAACACGCCTCCTCTTCTCAGCTCCGCACCATTTAGTCTTGTCACTTCAATGCCTAAGAAATATTTTAGTCTTCCAATGTAACGCCCCTGATTTTTCGATGATTTTATTTGAATGAGTATCGTCATATTTATGACGTCGTGACGTTACTTTTAACGTCGAGTTGACGGCGCAATGCCATTAAGACATTTTCGCGTCCGTGCGGTCGAGTCGGCCGAATTCTTCTTGTAATGGGAAAATTTTGCATTTGAAATTTAAGTTAAGTAATTTTGGACTTGCTCGTCAAGTTTCGTCGTGATCCGAGCGATATTTGGGCCTCAGCGATTTTCCGAAGTTTTGTGGAATTTATGTTCGTCGTAAACTTTGAAAATTTATATCTCGAGAATGACTCGTCAGATTTTGGTTTTGACTTCGCCGTTGTGTTCGTAGTGTCATTTTTCGCCTACGGTGCGAATTTCGTTTGATTCGGCGCACGTTCGGTCCTCTGTTTTGAACTCCTGTTTTCTCATTCAAAAATATATAAATAGGATTATTATAATATTAAAATACTATTCAAAAATGAAAGTACTATTCATTCATATAGTTTGATCAAAAGGATATATTTGCAAAAAAATTGTTCTTCATGCAATATTTTTAGTCGAGTAATATCTGTTCTACTCGAGTGATATCACTGTTCATGCAAAGTAATTGTCTTATTACTCGAGTTCTGCTTAATTTTACTCGAGTTCTGCTTAATTCTACTTGAGTCCCGCTTAATTCTACTTGAGTCCTGCTTTTTAATTCACTTTAGTGATTTATTTTCCCTCTCGAGTGATTTATTTTGCCTCTCGAGTGATTTATTTTGCCTCTCGAGTGATTTATTTTGCCTCTCGAGTCCTGTATTTTCTTCTCGAGTACCTGTATTCTCTTCTCGAGTACCTGTATTTTCTTCTCGAGTACCTGTATTTTCCTCTCGAGTACCTGTATTCTCTTCTCGAGTACCTGTTCATTCATCCTAAGTGGTCCATTACAGTTTGTGTTTGAGAGCCTTTTTGAGGGTCAAAACGATGTCGTATGGAAAAATGGTTAACATGAAATTTGTTCGTCTCGACGAGATCTACAACTTTCATGTTGGGCACTTTTCGATTTGAAGCCATCCTAAGCCTCTATTTTCGTTTTTTGCGCACCTGCTGGTAAATAACCCGTTTTTATTCTAATTTAGATAAAAGTTTTTATAAATACTTATATATATATATATATATTATTATTATCCTTAGGATAATTAGAAAAGAAAATTCCTTCATCTTCTTCCTCACGCCTTAGACCGAACCGAGGCCATCTGCGCGGCGTCTCCCTTTCGTTCGTGAATATTCCGGTGGTCGCCGACGGTGCTCCGCTGCTCGAAATTTTCAACCGAGTATAGATCTGGAATGCTCTCGTCGAGAGCTACACCATCGTGGTAAAACTTCTCTCGTTTCTTGAGTTTTCTCGTTAGAGTTTTTCGGCCCGAACCTCTATTTTGGTCATTTTTGTCCAGATTTCAACTTCTCCCATCTTCTTTTGCCATGATCTGCAACGTGTACTGATTCGGAGAACTTTTCCGGTAAAATCAAGGCAAGTGATGGTTTCCCCTCGTTTCTCCTTGTCCGATTTGATGGTAACGACTAAGTTTTTATGTTCTTTAAAAATTTTCTGCACTTGTCTTCCTATTTATTGCTATGATTAACTTTCTTGATGATCACTCGATGTTGTAAGATTGTCATGATGAACTCGATCTTGTCAGGTTTTGTTAAATCGTTCTTGAAGTGTCTTATTGATGGCTTTAAACGCCTTATCTATCGTTATTGAACGTATTAGAGTTTATCTAGGATTGTAGATCGTTGCTAAAGGTTGATCAATCATGTCTTGAATCTAGAAATGTCAAGTAGAATCTGACGTGCCAAATCTCGAGATATATGTGGTGGTTTCTTTGTGGGTTTTCTTGATTGTGCGAGTTAGTGGACGAAACCACCTCCGCAATGTTTGATGCCTTTATTAGTACCTTGTGGAAGTCTACCAGGTTTTTGAGCGTCTGCGGTGTATGGTGGAGAGTATGAGACTCTCTCGCAGTTAGACGAATATTTTATTCGTGAGGGTGTGTCCAGTTGAGTGACCACCTCGCCCGTGTTTTTGTGTAGAGTCGACCACAGGTGCCTAATAAAGGTTTTGTATTTTTTCCTTATGATTTATTCATGTTGTCACCTTATAGTCTCGTGCGTCTGGTGTACTCTTGTTGTATGTGATGAAGCACGTAAGAGTTCTTTTCCTGTTGATGCCTTATTTATTTTTGTAATTTACTTTAGTGCTTTTGGTCTTGGGTTGGTACCCCTTTTGACCTTTATTTATTTTGGCTTTTTTTCTGCCACCATTTGTACCTTCTTGCTGAGGTGTTCTGTTTTTGGAATGCCTCAGGTTCAGAGCAGTAATAGATATCAGAGCTCGTTTCGGAGTTTTTGAGCGGCAGTGTTGGCCGTGGTTGTTGTCTCGTCTTAGCGAGGTAGTTTGTTACTTATTTTGTTTTACTGGTTCAGACATACTTTGCTGTAGGTGGGTTCATGTCAGTTGTTGACGCCCACAGAATTGTTATTTTTAGATACTTGCTAGCTGCTTAGTTTTCTATATGTGGATGTGAATTAGTTGCTCTCTAGGAGGATTTATGTTAGAAATACATGTTAGATATTTTCAAGTATAAAATCTACTACTATTACTTCATGCATTGCATAATTTAAAACTCTAACTTGTTATATTTAGCGACCGTAAAAACTATCTTTACTACTATTATAAACTTAGGGTCTTGTATAGCATGAGTTATTTTTTGGGGACGTTTATACTCATGTAGGATGTTGGAGTCAATCTAAACAAGTATCTTCCGTAGCGTATAATTATATTTTGATTCGTGTACTAGATGAGCCACTAAGTCGAGGGATACGGCTAACTACTGCACTTAAACTGATTTTTACCTTAAAATAACTTAAAGAATGTTTCTTCATGATTAGGTAGGTGTTTGCCTGAGCGTTCGCAGTTATCCCCTGCTGACGTGACATCATGACGCGCATTTTCCCTTACTCTGATAAGTTATTTTATGCGGTGAAAATGCGGGTGTTGACAGTTGGTATCAGAGTCAGGTTGCTTGACAATTGGTCGGGCAACCTTTCATTATTAATGTTAGTTGTTTAGTGACATTTCATGCACACACCGATGTGTCATCAGTACGTCTTAGACGAAGCATAGTCGCTACACTCATAGCATGATAAGAAGTATACATGACATATTATGTAGTATGAGATGCATAATATGTGTCTGTATATGGATCCACCATAGGAGGCAACATGTGTCAGTTATGTAGTATGAGATGTATAACCACCATCACATGAGTGCCCATTAGCACGTTTTCTTTTCTCGTTGCATGCAATGTTATGTAGTATGAGATGCATAACATTTCATGTGTACGCCGCTCATTCATGCATTAAGGCCTTTTTAGAATGCATAGCACTGCATACATTGCATATCATCGCATAAGCACGCACGCTAAATTAAGGTTTACATGATGACACATGTACGCACATCATTTTAAATAAGAATAAATAATACATGCATTCATGTCATAGGCACAAGAGTCAATGGGATGAGAGGATGTCATCCTAAGTAGGACATAACATCATTATAAAATCACAGAGCAAGTTGCAGCGTGGACAAGTGTCTTTTAAGTATGGTCTACACTAGTCGCGTGGCTTTGTTATAAGCTAGGATTTTGATGAGTTGTCCGGTTGCTTTTTAGAAATGCCGCCAAAACGTCCTGCGTCGAGGTCGACTCCCCAGTCGGAGGGTGAGTCATCAGGTGCGCAAAGTGATGCGATTATCAAGAGTCTGCGTCAGAGCAATGAGTCTCTGTCGAGGCAATTAGTTGCGATGCAATCGCAAATTTAGCCTTTGTTGTCTGCCGCTCCCGCGCAGCAACCTTTAGTACAAGAGCCTGCATTGGGCCAAGACGTGCCCGATACCCTGCTCCTCTGGTGCCCCCGATGGCGATTCCACTAGAAATGAATTTCATATCGCACTTCCAACGGTTGAGACCTCCTACCTACGACGAGAGTGCCGACTTTATGGTTTTAGATGATTGGATCATCTCCATCGAGGAGATGTTTTCGTATTCCGGAATTCTAGATGCCCAGAAAGTGATGATTGCAGCCTATCATTTAAAAGGTCTGGTAAAGAGTTGGTGGATTCGGGAAAGGGAGAGTCTGAAAGAAGGCTGTTCTTGGGAATCTTTTAAGAAGATGTTGCTGAAGAAGTTTCTACCCTCGGTCTAGCAGGACCGCCTGATGAATAACTTCCTGCATCTGAAGCATAGACAACTCACTGTGAGCAAGTACGAGATTGAGTTTACCAAGCTAAGTAGGTTTGTTCCTGATTTGGTAGTTTCTGAGGAGGGTAGCGTGAAGCATTTCCTCGGAGGATTAAGAAGTGATGTCCAGCAATGAGCATGCGCTTATCGAGCGGAAAGTTATGCTGAAGCAGTGGAAGCCGCTTTGAAGGTCGAGGCGATCGAGAACGCCAAGAATCGAGGTGTGACGGTGAGGAAAGAGAAAAGGAAAGACGTTGAGGATGGTAGCTCCAGGGCATCTGACCCTTCTTCGAAGAAGAAAAGTAAGGAAGTGTGTAGCTTCTGTGGTCGTCCTGGCCAACCTTACGAAAGGTGTTTCAAGAGGAATGCCACCATGAAGCAGCAGCAGGTGCACGCCATCCAAGGTGCACCCAAGGGAGAGCTATTGTGCTCGTTCTGTGCAAGGAAGGGTCATGATGTGAGTCGTTGCTGGATGAAAGAAAGGACTTGCTTCCAGTGCGGGCAGAAGGGACACCAGAAATCTTCGTGCCCCCAAGCTCAGTCCCCACTGTAGCCTGCCCCGCTTCGAGCTCTGCCGCCGCCACCAAACCTGGATAAAGGAAAATGAAAGCTGAACGTGATGACGAGCGAGGAAGCTCAAATCTCTACGCAAGTGATATCAGGTTAGCCCCGGTTTAATTTATCTTTATTATTTATCAAGGAGTTATGAGATGCCCTATTTATCTTCACAATTTTCTGGCCTTTGCGGATCTGATGATTTTGGATTTGGCTGATTTTGATGTGATTCTGGGCATGGACTGACTGTCCAAGTATGATGCGGTCATCCACTGCAAGGCTAAGCAGCTGGATTTCAGGATGGACAACGACCAACCTATGAGCGTCTATGGATTTCAAGACAGGGTTTCCCCTGTCATTTTTATGGTACATGCTTGTCGTGCTATAGAGTTTGGTTGCGAGACGTTTTTAGTTTCTATTTCTGACCTAGAAACAGCTTTTGTTACGCCACGTCTTGAGGATGTCTCGGTGGTGCTAGAGTTTCCAGATATCTTTCCTGATACTCTTCCAGGACTTCCTCCTGAAAGAGAGATAGAGTTTGTGATAGACCTCGAGCCAGGTACTCGTCCTATTGTCAAAGCACCGTACCATATGGCTCCGCGTGAGTTGGATGAGTTACGTACTCAGCTCGATGAGTTGTTGAGGTGTGGTTTTATTAGACCAAGTTTTTCTCCGTGGGGTGCTCCGGTTTTGTTCGTAAAGAAGAAAGGTGGATCGATGAGGCTTTGCATCGATTATAGGGAATTGAACAAGGTAACCTTTAAGAATAGATACCCCCTGCCAAGGATTGATGATCTGTTCGATCAGTTGCGTGGTAGCTCGGTATTTTCAAAGATCGATCTTCGCTCAGCCTACCACCAGTTGAGAATTCGTGAGGCAGACATTCCATGAACCGCTTTCCGTTTGCGGCATGGACATTATGAGTTTTTGGTGATGTCTTTCGGTTTAACCAATGCACCCTCTGCTTTCATGGATTTGATGAATAGAGTGTTTAAGGATTTCTTGGACCGATTCGTTATCGTGTTTATAGATGATGTCTTAGTGTATTCCCGCAATGTTGAGGAGCATACTCAGCATTTGCGTTTGGTTTTGTCGACCTTGAGGGAGCATAAGTTATATGCAAAGTTGAGCAAGTGTGAGTTCTGGCTACCTCAGGTGTCCTTTTTGGGTCATGTTATAAGCAAGGACGGTATTTCTGTAGACCCGACCAAGATTTCTGCTGTGATGGAATGAGAGAGACCTTCTACACCTAAGGAGATTAGGAGCTTCTTAGGCCTAGCTAGCTATTATAGAAGATTCGTGGAAGGTTTTTGGTGTTGTCTGCTCCTCTAACTAGACTTACTCAGAAGAATACTGCATTCATTTGCAGTGATAAGTATGAAGAGGCTTTCCAAGAACTGAAGAAGAGATTATGTACTGCTCCAATTTTAACCTTACCTTCTGAAGGAGTTGAGTATGCTGTGTATGTTGATGCATTACACATCGGACTTGGTTGTGTTTTAATGCAAGATGGTAAGGTGATCGCGTATGGATCGAGGCAACTAAAGACTCATGACAGAAACTATCCTACGCACGATTTGTAATTTGCTGCTGTAATTTATGCGCCGAAGCTTTGTCGACACTTATTGTATGACGCGCTGTGCAAGATCTATACGGACCATAAGAGTTTGAAGTACGTCTTCACACAGAAGGAACTAAATCTGCGTCAGCGTCGGTGATTAGAATATGTGGCTGATTATGAAGTGGAAATTCTTTATCATCCATGAAAGGCTAATGTAGTAGCCGATGCTTTGAGTAGAAAGACCGCTAAAATTTTTAATCTGTCGGTACAGTCCTTGGTATAAGAATTCTTGTTGATGGATATTGAGGTTGAGAGTCGTACCGTGCCTGCTAGTTTGGAAGCGGAAGAACCCTCTTAGATTTCCCTTACTCGAGCACATTAGAAGGATGATCCTGATTTGTTGCACCTCCGGAATAGAACTGTGAAGAGATAGCTACCGGATTTATCCTTGGATAAGTTGGATACCTTGAAGTATCGGGGTAGATTTTGCATCCCCGCCTTTGGAGACATTCGGGCTAAGATCTGTGCTGAAGCTCATGGTTCCAGTGTAGCCTACCACTCTGGTACCACTAAGATGTATAAAGATCTAAAGCAAATTGTTTGGTGGCCGGGGATGAAGAATGATATCGCGAAGTTTGTATCAGAATGTTATACGTGTCAGCGTGTTAAGCCTGATCATAAAAGGCCTGGTGGTAAATTGACACCGCTTGATATTCCAAGTTTGAAATGAGAGAGTATTTCAATGGATTTCATCACCGGTCTACCAAAATCTCCCCGTGGGCACGACTCTGTTTGGGTTATAGTCGATAGATTGACAAAGTGTGCTCACTTTATTCCGTTTAAGATTGGCTATTCGATGAAGAAGGTAGCTGAGCTATATCTTGAAGTGGTCATCAGGTTACATGGAGTGTCTGTTAGTATTGTGTCAGATCGGGACTCCAGATTTACATCTCGCTTTTGGAAGAGCTTACAGGAGGGGTTGAGTACCGATTTAAGGTATTTCACCGCTTATTATCCGTAGACGAATGGTCAGACGGAAAGGGTAAATCAGATCGTAGAAGATATGATCAGGTGTTATATTTTAGATCATGGTGGTGCTTGGGACGAGCGTCTCAGACTCATGAAGTTTGCATATAATAATAGTTATCAAGAGAGTCTGCAGATGACCCCGTTTGAGGCCTTATATGGGCGGCGTTGTAGAACTCCTTTGTTTTGGGTCGAAATTGGTGAGAGACCGTTGCTAGGTCCAGAAGCCCTTGAGGAGATGAATTGTGCTGTGACTCATATTCGAGAAAAGCTCCGTGTGGCTCAAGAGCGCTATGAGAAGTATGCTAATCAACGAAAGGTCGATCTGGAGTTTGCCGTTGGGGACTTGGTTTTTCTGAAGGTTTCTCCGATGTCTGGCGTTAAAAAGTTTGGAAGGAACCACAAGTTAGACCCCGGTACGTTGGACCTTTTCAGATTCTTGAACGCGTCGGAGTTTCAGCGTATAGGCTGGAATTCCCTGCCTCATTCCCTGGTGTCCATGATGTGTTCCATGTGAGCCAGTTGCGGAAGTGTGTTCGTAATGACCGTCAAGTCCTCGACTCGATGCCCCAGATTCATCCCAACCTTACGTATGTGGAAGAACCTGTTCGTATTCTGAATTCTCAAGAACGTGAGTTACGGAGAAAGACCATCCCTATGGTCAAGATTCTTTGGAAAAATCCAGACGTCGAGTGTGCGACGTGGGAATTGGAATCGGCAATGAGGAAATCTCATCCGCACCTCTTCTCTTAGTTTCGGGTATGTCTTTATGTTTCCAGTCATGTTTGATTTTATCGTTTTGGTTTGGTTTAGAGTTGTATTAAGTTTCAGGACGAAACCTCTTTTTAGGGGGAGTGACTGTAACGCCCCCGTTTTTTCGATGATTTTATTTGAATGAGTATCGTCATATTTATGACGTCGTGACGTTACTTTTAACGTCGAGTTGACGGCGCAATGCCGTTAAGGCATTTTCGCGTCCGTGCGGTCGAGTCGGCCGAATTCTTGTTGTAATGAGAAAATTTTGCATTTGGAATTTAAGTTATGTAATTTTGGAATTGCTCATCAAGTTTCGTCGCAATCCGAACGATATTTGGGCCTCGACGATTTTCCGAAGTTTTGTGGAATTTATGTTCGTCGTAAACTTTGAAAATTTATATCACGAGAATGGCTCTTCAGATTTTGGTTTTGACTTCGCCGTTGTATTCGTAGCGTCAGTGTTCGCCTTCGGTGCGAATTTCGTTTGATTCGGCGCGCGTTCGGTCCTCCGTTTTGAACTCGTGTTTTCTTATTCAAAAAATAAAAATATGATTATTTTAATATTAATGTACTATTCAAAAATGAAAAGTACTATTCATTCTTATAGTTTGATCAAAAGGATATATTTGCAAGAAAATTGTTCTCATGCAATATTTTTACTCGAGTGATATCTGTTCTCCTCAAGTGATATCACTGTTCATGCAAAGTAATTGTCTTATTACTCGAGTTCTGCTTAATTTTACTCGAGTTCTGCTTAATTCTGCTCGAGTCTCGCTTAATTCTACTCGAGTCCTGCTTTTTAATTCACTCTAGTGATTTATTTTGCCTCTCGAGTGATTTATTTTGCCTCTCGAGTGATTTATTTTGCCTTTCGAGTGATTTATTTTGCCTCTCAGGTCCTGTATTTTCTTCTCGAGTACCTGTATTCTCTTCTCGAGTACCTATATTCTCTTCTCGAGTACCTGTATTGTAACGTCCCAAATCGCACTAGACTCCTCGTGCATGTTTCTTAGAGTCAGGAGAGCTGACTGGGGTTCAGGGGAGTGCTGACAACTGGGCAGCGCATGTGAATAGTATTTGTAACACCTGAGTCTTTCGTCGACACACTGGTGTCGACACACTGGTGTCGACACACTGGTGTCGACACACTGGTGTCGACACACTGGTGTCGACACACTGGTGTCGACACACTGGTGTCGACACGGGTAGAGACACGGGCGTGTCCCTACCCGTGTGTCGTTGTGTCGAGTTGAACTCGACGAGGCGTGTCGAGATCGACGAACTACGTGTCGAGATCGACGAATTGTATGACACGGGTAGCGACACGGGCGTGTCCCTACCCGTGTGCCATTGTGTCGAGTTGAGTTCGTCAAAAGGTATCCCGAGAAGGACACGGCTTGGGAACACGGCCGTGCCATGTGGACACGAGTCGGGACACGGGGACAGTGTCCCTACTCGTGTCGAGTGTTGAACCGACGCTGAAACCGTCGTTGACGCTTCGCCCGAAGCAGGACACGGGTAAGGACACGGGCGTGTCCCTACCCGTGTCAATTTTCATATATAAGGGAAAGTGAAAACCCTGGCCGTTTCCATGCTTATTTCATCCCCGATTTCCTGAGAGAAACTTCTGTAGAGAGGGAAACTGCTGGAGAAAGTTTTGGAGGAGAAGATCCGCCGTCGCCGTGAAGGAGAAGATGCCGCAAAGAAGAGTTATACGATCCATGGCCGGAAATAATGGAAATGCCGGAAATGAGATGATCTTCCTCCCCACTCCCTTGGTGCTAGATCTGTAGATATCTAGGTGAGATGTCGACTCAAAAGAGTCTAGACTGCTGAGATGGTGATTTCTCTAGGAAGAGGCCGTTCTAGGGCTTGTGCTCTAAGGCTAGTTGTGTCTTCAACCTCTCCAACCTTCTATGTGAAGATGGGTGATGGTTTCGTAAAGAATCATGGCCTCATGATGGTGAATAAGGGAGGAGGAACTTCTGGTGTGATTTTCGAAGACCGACTTGAGGAGGAAGATGAACCGATGCCGTTCATTCCTCTTTAAGATGCGTGCAGAATCTGTGTTCTGCGCGCAGCAATCTTCTTGGCCATTTTCAGATATGATATGACCAAATCTGGGCTTTCGACTAAACACGAAAGTTGAAGCTCTTGAAAATACCTTTCCAACGAGTGGTTGCACGTCTTCATGCGAAGTCTGTAGCCACGGAAAAGTCTGAACAAATATGACGTCCGATAAATTCTGCATGCGGAAATTGTGTTCTGTACGCAGCGGACTTCAAGGCTGATTTCAAGTTTGATACCATTGAATCTGGGTTGTGGTCTGAACATAAAAGTTGTAGCCCATGGAAAGACCTTTCCATCGAGGGGTTACACGTCTTCACCGGTTTCCTGTAGCTTCGGGAATCTCCGGTGGAAGTTGCTGTCCAGATTTATTCTGCACTTAAATTCTGGGTCTTTATATAATATGAATTTGGATTCGGTGGAATTAATGTTGCAAATTTAACTCGAGATTTTGGTGAACTATTTTATGTTAACCACCGTAGTGCTATGAATGATGAAGATTACTAATTGGATTTCATATAACTGAATTGTAAAGTAAGCTTATTTGAACAAAGTGACTTGTTAGAAATTTGTAGACTATTATTTATGCGCATTATGTCATATTATGTAGAAATCATTTGGAATGACATATAGAAAGATAAACTATGACCATGAGTATATTTGAGGGTTGGAATGAAATTTAGTAGTCCAATAATTAGAACGTAGTCTCCCTACGGGTAGTATTGTGGAAGGATGTAAGTGCGGTGTTGACCGTCACTAGTTTTGTTCGAGTGGAGATGAGGTATAGATGGATGGTTGGGCTGTGTTCTCGTGCTTACTTCTGAGGCCCCTTCCATACCACGGTGATGTGGAATTTGCATGCGGTGTGAGTCGACACGCGGTGTCGTAATCCTCGGTTAAGGATAGTGTGGCAGGTCTACGGGCTCGCCGATCGTCACACCGATGGGAGTTGACAGTTAGACTTTGGGCGGTTGGGCTGTGTCCTCGGTGTTCACATCCCGAGGCCCCTTCTGTGTCAAGTGAACGGTTGGGCTGTGTCCTCGTGCTTTCTTCCGAGGCCCCTTCCATGTTACACCAGGCCAGTTCGAGCTGTGTTCTCGATGAACATCTACACGAGACCCCGCTGGGCCATAGTACGCATGGGCTCCGCTGTTGTGTTCTTAGCGTTGAGGCGTACAGAGGCCTAGATGAAGTAGTGTGGATACCCGCCTAGTAGTAGAGATGCCCGCTCTACTGTCACCGCCTGGCCACGACGGTTGATGCCTGAGTGGTTAGCTACCTTCTCGAATAGTGGGAACTACTAGTCTATGTTGACATAGCGTTTGCATGGTGTGATCATGGGTGAGTCATTGCATAACATACATAGCATTACATAACATTGCACAACAAGATCCTCATCGTATAAGTTTGTATGGGCACTCTTATACGATGAGTTACTTTTATGTAACCCGATCCTTAACTTATAAGCTTGTATGAACATCCTTATAAGTTAAGTTACTTTCCTGCTGTAGATACTTGCACTTGATAGTTTGTTATTGTTTATGTAGAGCTGCTAGAATATAATGTTATTAATCTTATTGTACCATTACCACCAGCTTGTACCTGTTATACTATTTATTATACTTGTACCCTTGTTCCCTTCTCCGCCCGGTGTCGAGTAGTCGCCGGGGGAGCGGATGTGAAGCCACTTAGTCTTTTCGACTAACGGTTGCTACGTCTTCCTTTTTAGAAGGTCACCCCGCAGGTAGAGCAGCCGGAGACTTTGCAGCAGGACAGCCAGACCAGTACGATAGGGCCTGAAGTGATGGTACCGTCCCTACCGTCGGTTATGGATGTGAGTGTTGTGAGATTCTGATGTAGCCCGTTTGGGCAACTTTTTATAGCTGTACTCTGATATTGCAGAAGCATGTTTTAGCTTCTCTTATTTGATGTATTTGGACATATATGTTTAGTGTGGATTTGACTTTTCTCTCTCTTTTATATTATGGTTGAGTTGACATGTATATATTGATATTGGTTGTAGCCGGCGGAATAGGCGTCTTGTGGTACATGTTAGCCCGTGTGCTAATGCTACCACAAGACGGCTGTTCCGAGCATAAGACCCCCCCATTCGTGCCGTGTTTTGGGATCCGGGAGGGCGGTGAGAGTCTTACAAATGGTATCAGTTTGCCACGATCCTCAACTAAAGAAGTCATTCAACAATGGTACCACTCCCGTTCGATTAGTCAGTTTGCGGACAAACTGACTTATCGGAAGCAGTGGTGTGCCCATATATAATTCGCACTAAGTTGTCCAACTTTGACCTTACGATTAGCCAACCTGACCATAAGTTTGTGTTCTACGTGTAGATTCCAGTTCATGTTGAGCCGATGGGGGGGTACTCCTGCCCCTTTCATACCCACTCAGTTTCAACAATCCGAGTTGGGGCAGACGCTCACCTCCATACTGGATGTATTTAGGGCGCAACTGTCTTCGGTTCAACAACAGGCTCCGGGCTCTAACTGGCTGAGCACCTTTCGGGCTCTCTCCCCTCCCGCCTACCTCGGGACGGAGTCGGCCGTACGCACGGAGGAATGACTTGACACGGTCCAAGAGCTATTGGCGGGGATCCGTTGCCCGGCCAACATGGCCGTATCGTTGGCGGTGTCCGTCTTGGATCTATATGCTAAGAGGTGGTGGAAGTCACTCATGGGCTCCACGTTCCAAGGACGAATGTATACCGAGATAAGTTGGAGCGAGTTCTCGGGTGCCTTCTTGGAGCACTTCATTCCTACATCGGCTCGAGACGAGCTCGAGCAGAGGTTTCTACTACTGAAGCAGAGATCAAAATCGGTTACAGAATACCAGCGACAGTTCCAGCATCTCGCAAGGTTCGCGGACTAATATGACCTGGATGATAGAGGATACACCAAGCCTTTCTACAAAGGGCTGCGAGATCCCCTAAGGCAGACCCTTTTGTTTATAGCGGACGCTAGCTTGACGGAGATTATCGACATGACGAAGAGATTGGAGGAGGATCACTTGAGTAGTGGTAAGTGGCATGCGAAAGATGTGATGGAAGCTGGTCCAAGCAATATAAGGAGGCGGGACTTCAGAGGAGGAAGAGGACATCAAAGAGGTGGAGGACGTTTCCATCGAGACTTTAGAGTGGAGCATCCGGTCCCGCAGCCGCCTGCATTGCCTCCACCGCCTCAGCCTCAACCATTTCAGCAACATGAAGGGCGTCGTGGTCTGGTGTGTTTTGAATGCCACCAGCCGGGCCACATTCGATGTTTCTGCCCGCGGTTGTATGGGAATGTCCCTCCTGCTCCCCCTCCGGCAGCTCCGCGGGGGCGGGGTTACATGCGTGGTTGAGGACGAGGACCGCGAGGAGGAAACCCCGACCCTGCTCGGGATCAAGTGTACGCGCTGGACATGCCGCAAGAACGGAATCCCCAAGATGTGATTGCAGGTATGATTTAAGTAATTATCACGTTTTCATTGTTTAACTTGAAGTTGCTTGAGACATACTAGACACCTAGCAATAAGTTTTGGTTATTGGTACTTAGGCACCGTGATAGTTGGCGTGAAGACGGCCTATGCGCTGTTCGATACCGGTGCCTCACACTCCTTTGTGTCTGAGGACTTCATTAAGGACATGGAGGACGTACAATACTTTACTGGTATAGCCCGACGAGTGCGCCTACCGGACGGCTCGGAGATGATTGCAACCACTAAGTGCGAGTTCGAGATATTTATTAAAGGAAAGACCTTTGATACGCCTGCCACGGTCTTGAGAATGCCGGAGTTTGACATCATTTTGGGCATGTCGTGGTTGGACTGGCACTTTGCAAGGATTGACTGTGCAGAGAAACGAATCTACTTGAGACATGGGGACTCGGATGTCATCTTCCAAGGTATTAGCTTCGCACGTCGTATGTTGTTATCTTCAGTTCAGACAGTAAAAGCCCATATGAATGAGGATGAAGTCTTCATGATCTGGTTCGAGTTGAAGGAGAAGGCGCTGAATATGAAAGATGTACGAGTAGTGCGGGATTTCCCCGAGGTATTTCCTGAGAAACTGCCAGGATTACCCCCGCATAGAGAGGTTGACTTCCAGATTAATCTAGTACAGGGTGCCCAACCGGTATCCAAGACCCCTTACCGAATGACCCCGAAGGAACTCGCGGAGTTTAGAGTTCAACTGCAAGAACTGGTGGAGTCGGGGTTCGTTCGCCCCAGTTCGTCACCCTGGGGAGCCCCTGTATTGTTCGTGAAGAAGAAGGATGGAACCCTGCGTTTGTGCATAGACTATCGGGAACTCAATCGGCTGACGGTGCGGAACACTTATCCGCTACCTCGGATCGACGAGTTGTTCGATCAACTAGTGGGAGCGCATTGGTTTTCTAAGCTGGACTTACGCTCAGGGTATTATCAGTTGAGAATACAAGAAGGTGACATCCAGAAAACGGTCTTTAGTTCAAGATATGGACTGTACGAGTTCACGGTAATGCCGTTTGGGCTCACAAATGCCCCTTCGGCATTCATGAGCCTGATGAACAAGGTGTTTGAACCTTATTTGGATGTCTTCGTCATTGTTTTCATTGACGACATCTTGGTCTACTCAAAGACGGAGGAGGAGCATGTTGAGCACTTGACCTTGGTATTGAAGAAATTAAAAGAGCACGCCTTGTTCGCCAAGTTCAACAAGTGCGAATTCTGGCTTAAAGAGGTTGCTTTCTTGGGGCATGTGATCAGTGGAGCAGGACTAGCGGTGGATCTGGCCAAGGTGCGTGCCGTGAAGGAGTGGCCGCCTTTGAAGTCGGCGGCCGATGTGAGGAGTTTCCTTGGACTTGCCGGGTACTACCGCAAGTTCGTAAAAGGATTTTCAAAGATTGCTCTTCCTCTTACTTCCTTTACAAAGAAAGGTGTGCCATTTGAGTGGACACCCCAGTGCGAAGCAGCGTTTCAAGAGCTGAAGGATAGACTTACCTCCGCCCCCATCCTAGCACTTCCGTCTGGGAAGGAAGGATTTCAAGTCTACACCGACGCGTCATATCAAGGGATGGGAGCGGTATTGATGCAACACGGACACGTGATTGCTTATGCTTCAAGACAACTGAAAAAACATGAAATCAATTACCCGGTTCACGATTTGGAGCTGGGAGCAGTGGCGTTCGCCTTGAAGGTTTGGATACATTATCTATACGACGTCCACTGCGAGATCTTTTCAGATCATAAAAACTTGAAGTACGTTCATACTCAGAAGGAGTTGAACCTGAGGCAACGACGGTGGTTAGAATTTCTATGCGACTATGAGTTCACCATGAACTACCACCCCGGAAAGGCGAACTCGGTGGCCGATGCATTGAGTAGAAAGGTACCAGGTTCTAGCCCAGAGTCTCGGTTGATGAGTATGGAGTTGGCTCGGATGATTGAGGAGATGAATATTACGTTGATAGTTAAGGCTCCTACGGCAGAGTATACAGAGTACTTGGCAAGCATGAGCATAGTTTGTGATATCCGGGACCGAATCAGAGTGGAGCAAGGAATGGATGCGGCTCTGGCCTCGACAATCAAGTCAATCAAAGATGGGACTACGGATGAGCATACGCTAAAAGACGGCCTCGTTTATTTTCGTGGCCGGCTCTACATTCCCAAATGCGGTAAAATCCGGGAGGATATCCTGAGAGAGGCTCATTGTTCTCAATATTCAGTGCACCCGGACATTGCTAAGATGTACGCCGGCCTACGGAAGACCATGTGTTGGCCGGGAATGAAAAAGGATGTCCGATATTTTGTTACACATTGCGAAGCTTGTCAAAGGGTGAAGGCGGAATGCAAGAGTCCCGGTGGTTTGCTACAATCGTTGCCCATCCCAGAGTGGAAGTTTGAGGATATCTCCATGGACTTTGTCCATGGGTTACCTCGCTCACGCTCAGGAAATGATTCAGTGTGGGTGATAGTTGATTGCCTGACGAAAGTAGCCCGGTTTATCCCAATGAAGAAATAATCTCATGTGGATGTCTTAGTACGCCTCTTTGTGGAGCAATTCGTACGGTATCATGACGTGCCAAAGACGATCGTGTCTGATCGTGATGGTCGGTTTACCTCCAAGGAGTGGAAAGCGGTACATGCGTATTTGGGCTCGCGCCTTACCTTCAGCACCGCGTTTCATCCTCAGACGGACGGACAATCTGAAAGGACTATCCGGACATTGGAAGATTTGTTGAGATTATGTGTGTTGTATAGAGGAGAGCCGTGGGAAAGACTCTTACCGTTGGTAGAATTCTCCTACAACAACAGCCACCAGGCTAGTATCGGCATGACTCCTCATGAAGCTCTTTATGGAAGGTGTAGAACCCCCTTGTCTTGGGTGCAGGAAGATGACCCGAAGGCTTTGGGTGTTGAATATATTGATGATACCGATGCGGCGGTTAGACTGATACGGGATCGCATGTTGGAGGCTCAAAGTCGGCAGACGAAGTATTATAATGCAAGACACCGGATGGTGGAGTTTCAAGTGGGTGATAAGGTGTTCCTGAAAATCCGACCGATGCATGGAGTGTTACGTGTGCATGGTGTGAAAAAGCTCATCCCAAGGTATGTTGGGCCTTATACTATATTGGAAAGGATTGGCCCGTTGGCCTATCGGTTTGAGTTACCGTCCGAGCTAGAGAACCTCCACGACGTGTTCCATGTGTCGTCGCTTCGGAAGTCGCTGTTGCAGCCCGATCAATACATCCCCACAACTGATGGTGCTGTGGCGTCGGATAGGTCTGTGCGACTAGAGCCGGTGCGGATCGTAGATAACGAGACAAGAATGTTGTGCCACAAAAGTGTTCCCTTGGTGAAGGTGCTATGGTACAATCATGGGAAGGCGGAATATACATGGGAGCCAATGGATTTGATGCAAAAACGCTATCCGGAGTTGTTTGTTCAAGGTCATTTTATTTAAAAGCATATTATATTTTATGTTATGCATTTCTCCCCATAGCCTAAGCCTGATTTCGGGGACGAAATCTTTTATTTTGTTTATAGGATTTGTAACGTCCCAAATCGCACTAGACCCCTCGTGCGTGTTTCTTAGAGTCAGGAGAGCTGACTGGGGTTCAGGGGAGTGCTGACAACTGGGCAGCACATGTGAATAGGATTTGTAACACCCGAGTCTTTGGTCGACACAATGGTGTCGACACAATGGTGTATGACACGGGTAGAGACACGGGCGTGTCCCTACCCATGTGCCGTTGTGTCGAGTTGAGTTCGTCGAAAGGTATCCCGAGGACACGGCCAGGGAACACGGCCGTGTCATGTGGACACGGGTCGGGACACGGGCGTGTCCCTACCTGTGTCGAGTGTTGAACCGACGATGAAACCGTCGTTGACGCTTCGCCCGAAGCAGTACACAGGTAAGGACACGGGCGTGTCCCTACCCGTGTCAATTTTCATATATAAGGGGAAGTGAAAACTCTAGCCGTTTCCATGCTCATTTCATCCCCTATTTCCTGAGAGAAACTTCTGTAGAGAGGGAAACTGCTGGAGAAAGTTTTGGAGGAGAAGATCCGCCGTCGCCGTGAAGGAGAAGATGCCGCCAAGAAGAGTTACACGATCCATTGCCGGAAATAGTGGAAAAGTCGGAAATGAGGTGAGCTTTCTCCCCTCTCCCATGGTGCTAGATCTGTAGATATCTAGGTGAGATGTCGACTCAAAAGAGTCTAGACTAGTGAGATGGTGATTTCTCTAGGAAGAGACCGTTCTAGGGCTTGTGCTCTAAGGCTAGTTGTGTCTTCAACCTCTCCAACCTTCTATGTGAAGATGGGGGATGGTTTCGTGAAGAATCATGGCCTTATGAGGGTGAATAAAGGAGGAGGAACTTCTGGTGTGATTTTGGAAGACCGACTTGAGGAGGAAGATGAACCGATGCCGTTCATTCCTCTTTAAGATGCGTGCAGAATCTGTGTTCTGCGCGCAACAATCTTCTTGGCCATTTTCAGATGTGATATGGCCAGATCTGGGCTTTCAACTAAACACGAAAGTTGAAGCCCTTGAAAATACCTTTCCAACGAGTGGTTGCGCGTCTTCATGCGAAGTCTGTAGCCACGGGAAAGTCTGAATGAATATGACGTCCGATAAATCCTGCATGCAGAAATTGTGTTCTGTACGCAGCGGACTTCAAGGCTGATTTCAAGTTTGATACTATTGAATCTGGGTTGTGGTCTGAACATAAAAGTTGTAGCCCATGGAAAGACCTTTCCATCGAGGGGTTACACGTCTTCACCGGTTTCCTGTAGCTTCGGGAATCTCCAGTGGAAGTTGCTATCCAGATTTATTCTGCACTTAAATTCTGGGTTTTTATATAATATGAATTTGGATTCGGTTGAATTAATGTTGCAAATTTAACTCGAGATTTTGGTGAACTATTTTATGTTAACCACCGTAGTGCTATGAATGATGAAGATTACTAATTGGATTTCATATAACTGAATTGTAAAGTAAGCTTATTTGAACAAAGTGACTTGTTAGAAATTGATAGACTATTATTTTTGCGCATTATGTCATATTATGTAGAAATCATTTGGAATGACATATAGAAAGATAAACTATGGCCATGAGTATATTTGAGGGTTGGAATGAAATTTAGTAGTCCAATACTTAGAGCGTAGTCTCCCTACGGGTAGTATTGTGGAGGGATGTAATTGTGGTGTTGACCGTCAATAGTTGGTTTCGAGTTGAGATGAGGTATAGATGGATGGTTGGGCTGTGTCCTCGTGCTTACTTCCGAGGCCCCTTCCATACCACAGTGATGTGGAATTTGCATGCGGTGTGAGTCGACACGCGGTGTCGTAATCCTGGATTAAGAATAGTGTGACAGGTCTACGGGCTCGCCGATCGTCACACCGACGGGAGTTGACAGTTAGACTTTGAGCGGTTGGGCTGTGTCCTCGGTGTTCACGTCCCGTGGCCCCTTCCGTGCCAAGTGAACGGTTGGGCTGCGTCCTCGTGCTTTCTTCCGAGGCCCCTTCCGGGTCACACCAGGCCAGTTCGGACTGTGTTCTCGGTGCACATCTACCCGAGGCCCCGCTGGGCCATAGTACGCATGAGCTCCGTTGTTGTGTTCTTAGCGTTGAGGCGTACGGAGGCCTAGGTGAAGTAGTGTGGATACCCGCCTAGTAGTAGTGATGCCCGCTCTACTGTCACCGCCTGGCCACGACGGTTGATGCCTGAGAGGTTAGCTACCTGCTCGAATAGTGAGAACTACTACTCTATGTTGACATAGCGTTTGCATGGTGTGATCATGGGTGAGTCATTGCATAACATACATACCATTACATAGCATTGCACAACAAGATCCTCATCGTATAAGTTTGTATTAGCACTCTTATACGATAAGTTACTTTTATGTAACCCGATCCTTAACTTATAAGCTTGTATGAGCATCCTTATAGGTTAAGTTACTTTCCTGCTGTAGATACATGGACTTGATAGTTTGTTAATGTTTATGTAGAACTGCTAGAATATAATGTTATTAATCTTATTGTTCCATTACCAACTGCTTGTACCTGTTATACTATTTATTATACTTGTACCATTGTTCCCTTCTCCGCCCGGTGCCGAGGAGTCGCCGAGGGAGCGGATGTGAAGCCACTTACTCTTTTCGACTAACGGTTGTTACGTCTTCCTTTTTAGGATGTCATCCCGCAGGTAGAGCAGCCGCAGACTTTGCAGCAGGACAGCCAGGCCAGGACGACATGGCCTGAAGTGACGGTACCGTCCCTACCGTCGGTTACAGATGTGAGTGTTGTGAGATTCTGATGTAGCCCGGTTGGGCAACTTTTTAAAGCTGTACTCTGATATTGCAGAAGCATGTTTTAGCTTCTCTTATTTGATGTACTTGGACGTATATGCTTAGTATGAATTTGACTTTTTTCTCTCTTTTATATTATGGTTGGGTTGACATGTATATATTGATATTGATTGTAGCCAGCGAAATAGGCGTCTTGTGGTACAGGTTAGCCCGTGTGCTAATGCTACTGCAAGACGGCTGTTCCGGGCATAAGACCCCCCTTCGTGCCGTGTTTTGGGATCCGGGAGGGGGGGGGGGGGTCTTACATGTATTTTCTTCTCGAGTACCTGTATTCTCTTCTCGAGTACCTGTAGTCTCACCTCGAGTACCTGTATTCTCTTCTCGAGTACCTGTTCATACATCCCGAGTGGTCCATTACAGTTTGTGTTTGAGAGCCTTTTTGAGAGTCAAAACGATGTCGTATGGAAAAATGGTTAACATGAAATTTGTTCGTCTCGACGAGATCTACATCTTTCATGTTGGTCACTTTTCAATTTGAATCCATCTGATGCAGGCCACCCCTTCGCGACACCAGAACAAGAAAATGACAAAGAAGAGGTCCTATGACAAACCTAAATTCCTATGGGGAATTTTAGCGAACACGTGGCGCGCGTACAAAACTCTAAATTTCGGCAGAGTTTTGTTTATAACTGTGTGATCTCACACGTGAGTATTTCCCAACCACATTTACACGAGCATCGCAACTACATTAGCGTATCCTAACCATGCATCTAGCGTCACAACACATTCAATTTTCCATCCACAAGGAAGGCTATCCGGACTAAGATTGCAATTCGGAAATGAGTCCCAATACGCCCTCAAAACAAAATCCTACGAGGATATACCAAATCCTCTTGATCCGTTCGAAACCAAAGGTTGAATCAACCCCGGTTTGCAAGCGCCCAAAGGGACCTATCCTTACGGAAATCTTCACAAAATTCGGAATTAAAAGCAATACAATTTCAGATTTATGAAGGCAACTAGATTCAATATTTAGGATAAAATTTGTAAACCACTTGTCTCCAATAACTCACAAGATTAAGATGAAAACTCACACAATATTTAGGGATAGAGATTCGTTACCCAAAACCGGGATTTCAAGAAGAGGAGAAACAAGATTTAGTGGAGGAATCGCTCTTCTACGGTCCACCGGAGTCGCACCGGATGATGAGAATCGAACCGCCTTTTTCGGAGTCACACCGGAGGATGGAGAAGCGTCGCCGGAGTGGCAAGAGGCAGCCACAAAGGGGCGGCAACAGCAGGCCGAGCGGCTCCTGGAGGTCGGGATTCGGCCTGGCCGAATAGGGGGCGGGCAGCCACCGAGAGAATAGCTTTAGGGTTTTTAATTTCCTTCTTTTCAATACCTCTTACAACCAAGTTTTGCCCTTATATAGGCAAGGGAATCAAATTGTTTCATGCACATAAATTATGGCTAAACATAGGCCATAAACAACAAAAATAAAATGCTAAACAATAAAAACAATGCTGAAATTAAAATGCAGAATTTAGACAACAAAATTATAAATTCATGCGTAAATGCGACGGATAGTTTGACGCGGCATTGGCGGAAGGTGTCGCGGAAAAATCCCAACCATTAAGCTTGCGACGACGGCGACGACGTTTGCGGCAACGGTCATTAATGACTACGAACATGTAACGGCGACGGCGGCGGCGGCGACGACGGTTGCGGCAACGGTCATCAACATCCACGAACATGTAGCGACGACGATCAAAATAGAAGTCCGTGTTGGCACGATCAAATGGCGGGGCATCCGCGCCATCAATCCTCCCCCGCTCGAAATCACTCATCCCTGATGAGTGGCCTGGGAGAGAGTAGCAAGAGACCACAACATCCACTGGTGGCATAGTAAAAACGGGCGTCCACGGGGCAGCAGTGCGGGCATCCGCAATAGAACAGAACCTGTAATGATAAAGAACAACAGGAAACCTCATAAATGTGTCAGCATAAAGAAAAGCAGTACAAATCTTACAATCCAATGTGAGAACCAGTAAACCCAAATGGAAGAGGACACGGAGAAAATCTCACCTCTCAACCCACGAGACTGTGAAGTGGAAGAGAGAAACGTCGAAGAAAACCACTCATATGGAGACTAGATTTGCACAATTAAATCCGAAAAATTGAAATGCGGTGAAAAACCGATTGCATCGTAAAAATCCAAAGAAATTGCTTTAAATCCAAAATTCTTGAAAATCATGAAAGGATCGGCGCTACAACGTAAAGATTTCGTTACGGAACCCGAAGGTATCCACTCGAGGGCTAACCAGACTAAAGTCGAATCAACAGTTCGGTAGTCAGAAGCTTTCGGAGGTGAACGGTCGTGAAAATGAAGCAACCCATAGACACTGGCATAAGACAACGACATATGTACGTGCAGAGCGTACCAGAATGGTCGAAAAATTCGTGCAATTTGATTTGGTGGGTAGCAATGTCGTGAGGACACCAAATCAAAATACACATTAACCGTGAAATCACACGAAGTTGCAAACGAAAACATGTCCACCGGCGGATACTCACTAATACATAGCTCGCTAGTCATCTCAAACGGAGGTGCTAGTAACGATGGTTTAACTAAGTGGCTAGGACTAGACAAAATCAATTTGTGTTCTGACAAATCCGCTAGCCGATCCAAAGGAACAAAAGGGAGGGTCAGGGGTATCAGTTCCGAAATGATTTCTAACGCACGATGAACGTCACGCATCGGTGCTAACGACATAGAGAAATCATCCGGGTTTGCACTACACAGATCATCCGAAAGCATGCATCCCTTGCTATGTAATTCTTCCAGCGCACTAGATATATCATCCAATCCAGAATCAGTATAGGTCTCAGAAATAGACTGGATGCGTTCAGGGTCATGAGGGAGGATCGGCCAAATCAAACCTGACAAAATTTCAAATTCATATTGAGATTCAGGCAATGATGGTAGCAATAAAGAAAACTCAACCGGATCAAGAGGAAGATCAAATAGTGGATTCGTCCTCATAGAAAACTCAACCGGATCGTCAGCACCTAACTCACTCTCAGATAAACATTCATCACAGGTTGACTCTACCAACTCAGCCGAAATGTCTTCCAACCCACTAGATATTTCATCCAAATCATAATCAGTAACGATCTCTAAAGTAGGCAAAATCGAACCCGACAATTTTTTTATTCCACATGGGGCTTCAGACAACGGAGATAACATCAAAGTAACATCTTTCGGGTCCTCAGCGCTAACATCATCCAAAAATAATCTTCCCTCGTCAGGTACATCTTCCAATATAATAGGTACATCCGTCGACTTAGGGCCATCGAACGATCCCTCAACGGTCTTAGGAGACGGGCCTGAAATAAGGTCGAGGGGAAATGGGTTAATCCCAGGGAGGGATATCTCAGGGGAGATATCATCATCCAAGTCACTAGGATATCCACTCTCCTCTTCGTCACTACAGTCGTCGGAAAAATTGACATCGCCCTCAGTGGCGGTCTTAGACGTCGACGCTAAAAGAGCCAAAACCCTAGGCTTAGTGGGGCACTCCATAGCATAATGGCCAATCAACCCACAAGCATAACATGTATCGTCTTCCTTGCAAATCTTAACTTCTTTCCTAGGCTTTACCCGCGGTTTTATAACATTCCTAGTAGTGACAACGATTGGTGGCGGGACAGATGGCCTAACCTTTTCTTTCTCCCTAACGATAGGTATACATGTGCTCGAGATAGTCAGATCTTGGCGGGGCAAGGATCTAGCGTGAGGCTGATAGCCACTCCTATGGTCAGAAACGGGTCTAGTGCACTGGCAGGGAGGAATAAGGACATGAGACGTCCTAGTACGGGAGTACGGGGGGACGTACTGGTTCGGTGTAAGCAAAACCTTAGGTGACGAATCACTCAGATAATCAGAAGACTGAGAGCGGCAGTAAGGAGGGTAATACTCATCCATTAAATAATTCTTCATAATCTGCCAACCTATACGTAAGTCGTCGAGGGGCGCCCCAAAGCGTCTCTCCACATTGAGCCAGAAAGTATGAGCGCGACCAAATAATTGAAGTCTCGCAACGGGAATCCTTTGTGGGTCCACAAGATGATTTTGCTCAAAATAACGCTCCATATCCTTCACCCAACATAAAAACACTCGCGGTTCACCTAACCCATCATAAGTCGGTGCAGGAATTCTATCGGGCCTAGAGGTGCGCGGTGGTGGTGTCATAATCGCTTGACTACCCTTCGAACAAGGGACAAACGTCCTAAGTGGTTTCCTAGGGGGCGCAGTATGAGGTGTCAGTGGCTGACCGCTAATTTGGGCTATTAACGCCTTTATGTCGTCAAATTGGTGGTTCATCTCCCTGCGAAATGCACCAACCGAGGAACGTGAGGGAAGGGGACTCCCAATGTGCGCCATAACGGACCACGAAAAAGAACAAATATAACTCCAAATAAGAACGAAACTTAAAACACTTTTTTTTATATAACTAGAAATAAAAAATTTAAAACATACGAAGCGTACCTAAGTGCAAGTGGGGGGGGGGGGGGGTAGCATGGAAAAGAGCGGATCGTTGCCAAGTTGAGAAATTGAAAAACCTGGCTCTGATACCAAATTGATGCAGGCCACCTCTTCGCGACACCAGAACAAGAAAATGACAAAGAAGAGGTCCTATGACAAACCTAAATTCCTATGGGGAATTTTAGCGAACACGTGTCGCGCGTACAAAACTCTAAATTTCGGCAGAGTTTTGTTTATAACTGTGCGATCTCACACGTGAGTATTTCCCAACCACATTTACACGAACATCGCAACTACATTAGCGTATCCTAACCATGCATCTAGCGTCACAACACATTCAATTTTCCATCCACAAGGAAGGCTATCCGGACTAAGATTGCAATTCGGAAATGAGTCCCAATACGCCCTCAAAACAAAATCCTACGAGGATATACCAAATCCTCTTGATCCGTTCGAAACCAAAGGTTGAATCAACCCCGGTTTGCAAGCGTCCAAAGGGACCTATCCTTACGGAAATCTTCGCAAAATTCGGAATTAAAACCAATACAATTTCAGATTTATGAAGGCAACTAGATTCAATATTTAGGATAAAATTTGTAAACCACTTGTCTCCAATAACTCACAAGATTAAGATGAAAACTCACACAATATTTAGGGATAGAGATTCGTTACCCAAAACCGGGATTTCAAGAAGAGGAGAAACAAGATTTAGTGGAGGAATCGCTCTTCCACGGGCCACCGGAGTCGCACCGGATGATGAGAATCGAACCGCCTTCTTCGGAGTCACACCGGAGGAGGGAGAAGCGTCGCCGGAGTGGCAAGAGGCAGCCACAAAGGGGCGGCAACAGCAGGCCGAGCGGCTCCTGGAGGTCGGGATTCGGCCTGGCCGAATAGGGGGCGGGCAGCCACCGAGAGAATAGCTTTAGGGTTTTTAATTTCCTTCTTTTCAATACCTCTTACAACCAAGTTTTGCCCTTATATAGGCAAGGGAATCAAATTGTTTCATGCACATAAATTATGGCTAAACATAGGCCATAAACAACAAAAATAAAATGCTAAACAATAAAAACAATGCTGAAATTAAAATGCAGAATTTAGACAACAAAATTATAAATTCATGCGTAAATGCGGCGGATAGTTTGACGCGTCATTGGCGAAAGGTGTCGCGGCAAAATCCCAACCATTAAGCTTGCGACGACGGCGACGACGTTTGCGGCAACGGTCATTAATGACTACGAACATGTAGCGGCGACGGCGGCGGCGGCGACGACGGTTGCGACAACGGTCATCAACATCCACGAACATGTAGCGACGGCGATCAAAATAGAAGTCCGTGTTGGCACGATCAAATGGCGGGGCATCCTCGCCATCACCATCCTAAGCCTTTATTTTCGTTTTTCACACACCTGCTCGTAAATAACCCGTTTTTATTCTAATTTAGACAAAACTTTTTATAAATACTTATATATATATATATATTCTTATCCTTAGGATAATTAGAAAAGAAAATTCCTTCATCTTCTTCCTCACGCCTTAGACTGAACCGAGGTCATCTGTGCGACGACTCCCTTTCGTTCGTGAATCTTCTGGTGGCCGCCGACGGTGCTCCGGTTCTCGAAATCTTCAACCGAGTATAGATCTGAAAAGCTCTCGTCGATAGCTACGCCATCGTGGTAAAACGTCTCCCGTTTCTTGAGTTTCTCGTTAGGGTTTTTCGGCACTAACCTCTATTTCGGCCATTTTTGTCCAGATTTCAACTTCCCCCATCTTCTTTTGCCATGATCTGCGACGTGGACTGATTCAGAGAACTTTTCCGGTAAAACCAAGACAAGTGGTGGTTTCCCCCGTTTCTCCTTGTCCAATTTGATGGTAACGACTAAGTTTTTTTATGTTCTTTAAAAATTTTCTGCACTTGTCTTCCAATTTATTTCTATGATTAACCATCTTGATGATCACTCGATGTTGTAAGATTTTGTCATGATGAACTCGATCTTATCAGGTTATATTAAAACGTTCTTGAAGTATCTTATTGATGACTTTAAACGCCTTATCTATCGTTATTGAATGTATTAGAGTTTATCTAGGATTGTAAATCGTTCCTAAAGGTTGATCAACCATGTATTGAATCTAGAAATGTCACGTAGAATCTAACGTGCCAAATCTCGAGATATATGTTGTGGTTTCTTTGTGGGTGTTCTTGATTGCGGGAGTTAGTGGATGAAACCACCTCCGCAATGTTTGATGCCTTTATTAGTACCTTGTGGAAGTCTACCAGGTTTTTAGGCATCTGCGGTGTATGGTGGAGAGTATGAGACTCCCTCGCAGTTAGACGAATATTTTATTCGTGAGGGTGTGTCCAGTTGAGTGACCACCTCGCTCGTATTTTTTGGTAGAGTCTACCACAGGTGCCTAATAAAAGTTTTGTATTTCTTCCTTATGATTTATTCTGTCACCTTATGGCCTCATGCGTCTGGTGTACTCTTGTTGTACGTGACGAAACACGTAAGAGTTCTTTTCCTGTTGATGCCTTGTTTCTTTTTGTACTTTACTTCAGTGCTTTTGGTCTTGGGTTGATACCCCTTTTGACCTTTATTTATTTTAGCTTATTTTTTTTTCTGCCACCATTTGTACCTTCTTGCTGAGGTGTTCTGTCTTTGGAATGCCTCAGGTTCAGAGCAGTAGCATATAATAGAGCTGGTTTCGGAGTTTCTGGGCAGCAGTGTTGGCCGTGGTTGTTGCCTCGTCTTAGCGAGGTAGTTTGTTGCTTATTTTGTTTTACTGGTTCAGACATACTTTGTTGTAGGTGGGTTCGTGTCAGTTGTTGACGCCCACAGAATTGTTATTTTTAGATACTTGCTAGCTGCTTAGTTTTCTATATGTGGATGTGGATTACTTGCTCTCTGGGAGGATTTATGCTAGGAATGCATGTTAGGTATTTTCAAGTATAAAATGTACTATTATTACTTCATGCATTGCATAATTTAAAACTCTAACTTGTTATAATTAACGACCGTAAAAGCTATCTTTACTACTATTATAAACTTAGGGTCTTGTATAGCATGAGTTGTTTTTTGGGGACGTTTATACTCATGTAGGATGTTGGAAGTCAATCTAAACAAGTTTCTTCCGTAGCGTATAATTATATTTTGATTCGTGTACTAGATGAGCCACTAAGCCGAGGGATACGACTAACTACTACACTTAAACTGATTTTTACCTTAAAATAACTTAAAGAATCTTTCTTCATGATTAGGTAGGTGTTTGTCTGAGCGTCCGCAGTTATCCCCTGCTGACGTGACATCATGACGCGCATTTTCCCTTACTCTGATAAGTTATTTTATGCGGTGAAAATGCGGGTTGTGACATCCAAGTTCCTCGATCTCAAATTCGCTGGGAAGTTTCACTTTAAGAGGATAAAGATCAGTATTCTCTTATTGAATCTCTTTCAACTAGAAAGCTCGTCAAATCTCTCTTCATGCCATTGGTCTATGGAAAAACAGTGAGAAGCATGTCTGAGGCGAGCGATAGCGAATTAGGGCATATCCTGTGATGTATACTATGAGAGATGTTAACTTACTATTCTTATGTTTGATGAACAAGATGTGATTCCATGAGTTAAGGCATATCTGGAGGAAGTCATTGCCTCGTCAAACCGACCAAATTAGGCCCAATAAGATTTTTTAAGTCCATAAAGTGCTTTATTTAGCTTACAATTTTTTTTTTCAAAGTCGTTAGGAGCAAAACCCGAGGGTATGTACATGCAGACCTCTTCCTCCTATCCCTCATGAAGAAATACATTCTTTATATCCAATTGGCTAAGTTGCTATATCTTGCACGCTGTACATGATAATTTCACCCTTATGGAATTCATTTTTGCAGCATGGTTGAAGGTTTCTTGGTAATCGATCCCAAGGGTTTGGGTGTATCTTTTGGAACAACCCTAGCCTTGAATCTTTCCACAATGCCTTCTGAGTTATGCTTGATTGAGAACACCAATTTGCAACCAATTGCCTTTTTCCTTTTTCGAAGGTGCACTGTGTCCCAAGTATGCTTTTCTTTTTTTCCAAAGCAGATATCTCATCCATCATAGTCTTTTTTCCATTTAAGGTGCTTAAGTGCTTTCTTCCATGATGAAGGAACAAAAGAATAAGCAAGAGAGGACAAAATGCTTTGTGTGATGGGGTTAAGGAATTAGAGGATACATATTAAGACAGAGAGTGTTTGGTACAAGATCTGATATCTTTTCTGAGAGCAATGAGAAGTTTGGTAGAGTCTAAAGATGGATTTGGCGCTGTCTTGGCATCGTGAGGTGTTTGAACCCTTACACCACCGAGTGTATCTGTATCTTCTTTTTCTCAGGGAAATCATAAGAGTTCCCCTTGACTAATATTCTCTTCAGGAGGGTAGGAGAGAGTGGGATGGACATTAGGTGGGGTTATCGGTAAGGAAGAGTAAATGGGCTCACTTTCCATGCTAGTGTAGACAACCCCCCCCCCTCGAAGTGAGGGCTCATAATATTCCTATTAAGAAAATGTAAAATCGATACCAAAAAACTTTTTAGGTAGGTGGATGATTACATTTGTCTCATTTTTGAGTAGGAGAGTACCCTATGAACACACATTTAAGTGCACGGGGATCAAGTTTAGTATGAACAATGGGATGTGTATGTGAACGAAGCAAACACATTCAAAAACGTTTGGTGGGACTTGAGTGGAAGGTTTACCTAGGGTATCTAATGTTTCTCTAGACTCGAGTATGCATGCAGTTTATGAGATACGTAGTAGGATGAACAACACCCCCAGTAATATCTAGGTAAGTGCATGCTGAGAAGAAGAAATCAAGCAACCTCTAACAAATGATGATTTTTTTCTCAGCAACTCCATTTTGGCTGGAGAGTAATACATGATGTTTGATGGATGATGCCACTTTCATCAGAATACCACTTAAACTTGGTGTCGACATACTCTCTACCATTGTCAATGTGATTTTAATAGTGACATCAAACTGAGTATAGACCATTTTGTTGAATTTCTGAAAGATGGGAACACCTAATTATTATCACTCATAATGCGAGAAAAACACTCAATAGAAGATGTAAACCAAATATTCCCAACACTAGACACAATGGGAGAAGGCCCAAACATCAATATAAACAACTTAAAAGGGAAATGTACTAGGACACAAAATATGACAAAACATTGTAATATTTTACCAATTAAGTTACAGCAGAATCAAACATGTTAAAAAGATGAGATGAAATAGCAGAAAATAAATGTTGTATGGTAGTAGCAGATGGATGACCTGGGCGATAGTGCCAAGTGGTTAGAATAGGCGATTGAGTAGCAACATAAGCACCAAACACATACAAGTCATCATACATTCTACTAAATCCAATCCTCATCCCTGTCTTCAGATCCTGAAAAACACAATGAGATTGAAAAACAATTGAATAATTCATAGATTTAGTTAGATGACTAACAAAAATAAGATTGTAAGTGAAATTAGGAACATGCAGAACATAAGATATGGTGAGAGAAGAACAAGAAATGTACACCTTTCCTGCAATGAAGGAAAGAGAGTTATCAACAATGCTTATTTTATCTCTGCTAGATAGGAGCTAGTAAGACGCACAACCTGAAGAGGAGTTGGTCATGTGGTATGTGGTTCCAGAGTCAATAACCTAGTGAATTGATGGAGGAGTAATTGTGGAATAAGCACATGAGATTAAAAGTTGAGGTGACTGTTTTATGCTTAGTCTAAAGATCATGCATCAACCGACGTAGGGTCTGCATCTCCTCAGCTGAAAAGGAGCTTTAACTTGTATTGGGGTCAGGATAAAATCTCACATATGAGTCGTTATCTAATGTCTCAGTTAGGTGAGCATAGTGAGAAAGAGAGGGTGAATGCCTTTTTTGAGTTCGCACATGTTTGCGACCTCCTCGTGATGCTAGTACTCCTTTGTGGTGGGTACTAGGTAGCCATATAACCTAACGAGTGTGACGTCCCTTGCAACAAAAATCACATACAAGGTGATTTTTTTCAGTGGTTTGATTGCTAGTGTCGTGTCAACTGGATGCCAATGTGGAATCATCAGGAATATTATCCATAATCCAGGACTGCCCTAGTCATATTCTTATTGCACCAAACTGTATACTGTTGACAACATAGGCATATGAGTGTGGCCATGAATTTGGACCGTGATTTGATCAAAGTCTCTGTAAAGGTTATGCAATAACTCAAATACATGGTTAATGTTCTCCCATGCCTAAACCAGAAGCTCAACTACATTGCGGACCTTGGCAAGAGAGTCAAACTAGTCATACTTCTGGAGTTCAGGTATAATTGGATAAACTCCAGGTAGTAGACGAGGAGAGGTCGATCACCTCGTCGAAGAAGGAATATCTTACTCCTCAACTTGAAGAGCCGCGTTACCCTTGAAAAAATAGGTATACTCATTTCTCTTCCAAATATGTGCGGCAACATTCAAGAATAGGTAGTTACGTGAAATAGTCTCTTGCATGGAGTTTGTGAGCCAGGACATAACAAAAGAGTTTTTAGACTCCCATTGTGACCGGTGGAACTATCCACCATTTTTCTAGTAGTTCCACTAACATAGCCGAATAGACAATGAATCTTAAGCTCTAAGGTGACAAAAGCGACCGTGGAAGGTAATTCACACCATCAAATATCTCATTGAAGGAGAAAAATGTGAAAAATGAGAAGAACCCATTGGGACAAGAAAGAACCCAAGAAAAAATTTGGAAAGGGGTAGGCCCATAGGGGTTGTCATTATAGAGTTGAAGGCCTTCTTCCCTGCAAGACGGAGAAACCTAGTTTTGCATTATGGATGAATTCAGCCCTTGGATCATCAAAAAAATCTAGGTGAGCATGGAGGAAGGGGTGTTGAAATAACCCCCTAAGAATTGATGGATCGACCACAAGAAGGGAGTTCAAGCACATGGAATCGCTTCCGGTGTTGGATATTGATGAGGTAGAGGGGAACATCCGATAACTAGCATGTTATGTAATGGAGAGAGAGAGAGAGAGAGAGAGAGGGCTTGATTGATCGCGGGCTCTAGCGGCGATTACTGGCGACGAATGCAAAGGTGTCGGTTGGGTCAATTTTTGGGCACTGATGCCATGCTAGCAAAATATCATAGCTTCATCTCTTAGAATAGTAGGGCTTCTCCTTTATATATAGAGGAGTGGAAAGCAATAGTGATTGCAGAAGAAATATAAGGTTACATGCTGACAATGATCATTATAGATTGACATGCTTTTTCTTGTAAAAGACCGAAGTGAGTTATTTGATGTTGTTAAATATTTCTTTACGAAAATAATAAAACTCCATTTAATAATCGCACCGTATTCTATTTTTTCAACTTCTCATGATGTCTGCAAATATTAATTCTAAACTCTTTGATCATCACAATATATTATCCATCAATCTGTGTCCTTACACACCAAAGATGAGATTTCTAAAAGAAAAAATAGACAGTGCAAACAAATCACTTTTTTTTTCTTCATATGCATGTTCCGTCTTCCTTTTGTTAACATCATATTATTTTATCAACTGAATTCTCTCATCTGTCTTAAGCCAACAAATCCAATTTTCTCACTTTCTCTCCTTTTCTCTAGAGATTCCCATTTATTTTTTACCCCCTCGTGTATTTGGATATGCCTTCTTTATCCTTAAACTATCCCCTAGTCAAGACAAGTTATTCCTAAATCCATCAAATGCGCCTTCTTAGGATATTCTCGTTGTCATAAATAATAACTATGATATTCTTCTACACCCAAACATTCCTTTATCTCGACAGATATCACATTCTTTAAAAATTCACCTTTCTATGAGTTGACGTCTATAATTGAATATAGACTTGAAACTCTTCAGGTCCCTGTTATGGTTCCGATCCCTCTTTTAATATGTTACTCTCTTTTAATAGTGGTTTAACCGTTCATGTTTCTGGTTACTTAAGCGCATTGCATAGCTACTCCAATCATCGTGTTCCATGACATTTCTGAATCAAGGAAGCATATTATTTGTTCTTGTATGTTGATGATATCATTATTATGTTATCTATAATTTAATATGTTGCCCTCTTTCGATAGTCTCTCAAGTATTTGTGTACATAAACGCATCGTTGCAGAGCTACTCCAATCATTATGTTCCATGACATTTCTGAATCAGGGAAGCATATTATGTTGATCTTGTATGTTGATGATATCATTATTACCCACACAGATGCAACTGGTATTTGGCCGCTCAAGTTGATGATTTCTATAATTGAATATAGGTTTGAAGCTCTCCGGCCCCTGTTATGGTTCCAGAATCCATGTTTGTGCTAAATGATCCCTGTTTTAATATGTTGCCCTCTTTCTATAGTGGTTCAAGTATTTGGTTACATAAATGCATTGTTGCAGAGTTACTCCAATAATTGTGTTCCATGACATTTCTGAATCACGGAAGCATATTATGTTGGTCTTGTATGTTGATATTTCAACAAAGGATCTAGGAAGATTTAAATACTTCTTAGACATTGAAGTAGCTAGAACAAAAGGTGACATCTTTATATCTCATAAGAAGTTTGTTCTAAATAGTTTGGAGTAAACTCGTATGCTTGTATAGTGGTATTAAAGCCTCTTGATACACTAGTGGATCCGACACTTAGGTTTTATATATCCAGGAGGATCTCTATGATGATCTATGGTGATATCAACGTCTGGTTTCAAAACTGAACTATTTTTCTATCATCGAACTAAGCATTTCCTTGGTTATGAGTGTAGCTAGTCATTTTCTCAATTTACTTTCGAAAAGCAATAAGAACCTGCAGTTTGAAATATGATTTTTGAAAGGTGCTCACGCATAAGATTATTATTTCCGAGTCTAGATCATCTGTAAATTGTTTGGATACACTGATTAGATTGTGTAGGTTCTCCTTCGGATAAAAGATCTTCATCAAGATATTTTATCCTTCTTGATGGAAATCTTTTTTCTTTTAAGAATAAGTAACCAAAAATTGTTCCAAGATCAAGTACTGAAGCTAAATACAAAGTCACGTTGGATTGACTTAAACAACTGTTAATGAGTTGGATCCTCCTCAAACTGAACTTATGTACAATTATCTTATAGCTAGGCTATAATGCATATTGCATCAAATCCTATTTTTCTTAGAAAAGAACAATGTATATTGAGATTGACTATTTTTTGTCTGACAAAAAATTGAATCCAAAGAGATTGATGCATACTAATGGAAGCTTGGATGGATAGCTTGCCAATCTCGTGGCGTAATCATTGAATGTTTCTACGGTTCATTATATATGAAACAAATGAGGTTTTGATGATATATGATCATCAACTTTGAGGGGCATTGTGAGGGTGTCTTTGTATAAATTGTGTAGGAGCCCCAGACTTGATGTGTATATATTATTGTACACTCTTAAAATTTGTTAGCAGAACCAAAATTATATTTTCTATTGATGTTGTCCCCCCCTATGTATGGAGGCGTACACAAGATATAATAAGAAATAAAAACATATGTAGAAAATAAAATACACATTGTAACACTCCCTCTCAAGTTGGGCGTGAGATGTTTATCATGCCTAACTTGACAATAATTCTTCCAAAGGTAATTCCACTCACGCCTTTCGTTAGAATATCAGCAAGTTGTCTATCTGAGGGAACAAAGAGAGTACACACAAGTCCTTTTTCAATGTTCTCCTTGATGAAATGACGATCCACCTCAATATGCTTTGTACGATCATGTTATACCGGGTTGTGAACGATGCTGATAGCAGCCTTGTTATTACAATACAACCGAATAGACTCATCTTCAGAGAGACTCAGGTCACTTAGCAACGACCGTAACCATAGAACTTCACAAACACCATGATCCATAGCCCGAAACTCTGCTTCAGCACTTGATCTCGCCACAACCTGTTGTTTTTTATTCCTCCAGATAACAAGATTTCCACCAACAAGAGAACAATACCCTGAGGTAGTTCGTTGATCATCGATAGAACCGACCCAATCAGCATCGGTGTAGACCTCAAGTTTTAGAGCCGAATTGGGGGAAAACAATATTCCACTCCCAGGTGAGGACTTGAGATATCTGAGAATTTTGTTGGCAGCATTAGCATGACGAGTATTCGGAGCGTGCATAAATTGGCTGATAATGCTCACAGTATAAGCTATATCTGGACGGGTATGAGCCAAGTAGATCAGTCTCACTACAAGCCTCTGGAGTTCAGGAATATTTTCAATCTCCTTTCCATCATCACGACTCATTCCATGGTTTGCTTCAATTGGAGTATCCGTTGGTCGGCAACCACTCATTGCAGTCTTCTCAAGAAAATACAGAGTATACTTCTTCTGAGAGATATAGATCCCATGCTTGGATCTTGCCACTTCAATGCCCAAGAAATATTTGAGAGAACCGAATTCCTTGACCTCAAACTCAGAAGCCAACTTTTGTTTTAGAAGCTTGATTTCTTCCACATAATCGCCTGTAATAACGATGTCATCAACATAAATAATGAGAGTTGTAAGTTTACCGGTCCTATGCTTGATGAACAGAGTATGATCGACATTGCCCTGGTGATACCCGAAAGACAACATCGCTTTGCGAAATCTCCCAAATCAAGCTCTTGGCGACTGTTTCAGTCTATGTAGGGATTTCTTTAACTTGCAGACGTGTCCCACTGAATTTTTAGGAGTAAGGCTTGCTGTGAGAGACATATAAACTTGCTCATCCAGATTTCCATGGAGGAAGATGTTTTTTACAACAAGTTGCCTAAGGTCCCACCCTTTACAAGCAACGCGGGATAGAAGGACTCTGATAGTGTTCATCTTTGCTACAATAGCAAACATTTCCTGATAGTTAATTCCAAGAGTTCGAGTGTACCCTCTTGCCACCAACCTTGCTTTACAACTTTCAACCACACCTTGAGAATTTTGTTTGACTGTGAACACCGATTTGCACCCAACCACTTTCTTCTCAAGGGGAAGATGCAGTAAATCTCGTGTTGTTCTCTTCAAGCGCAGCCATTTCCTCAAACATCGCTTCTCTCCACACAGGAATCTCCAGGGCACTCTGCCAGGATGTTGGTATGGATATGGACGCAATGGAAGACACAAAGGTCTTATGGGATGTGGAGAATGAGTCATAAGAAACATAATTAGAAAGGAGATGTTGAGTGCAGGACCAGATACCATTGCGGAGAGCAATTAGAAGCTCAGAAGGCACAGAGTCCGGGTCCAATGATTGTTCTGGTAATAGGTCTAGTGTGTCGTTGGGCCTCTTTCTCCGCCGAGTGTACACCTGCAAAGTAAGAGCAGTATGAAGAATAGTAGTATGGATAGGAATATCACTCACTTCCGACCGTAGAAGCTCCCCCTTGAGTGAGGGATATGATGGAGGAACATGTAGAGGTACAGACGGTGAGGGAAAAGACAAAGAGGGCAAAGAAGGTGAGTCAGCCGGAGCAGGATAATAAACCTCAGATTCACGAAACGTGACATCCATGGTAACGAAAACCCTCTTAGTAGGAGGATGAGTGTGTACCCCTTTTGAGTAGCAGAGTAACCAATAAACAAACACCGTAGGGCGCGAGGATCAAGTTTGGTTGGGAGGAGGGTGATGGATGTGAACAAAACAGACACAACAAAACACCTTAGGAGAGAGTTGAGAGGAAGGAACCCGTAGAGTCCCGAGGGGAGTGACATTCCCAAGAATACGAGAGGGCATGCGAATAATAAGATACACGGCCGTAAAGACAGCATCACCCCAGTAATACTCGAGAAGACGCATTGTGCCTAAGAGACAACGAGCCACTTCCAAAAAGTGACGATTCTTACGCTCCGCAACCCCATTTTGAGCAGGAGAATAAGCACAAGTGGTTTGGTGTATAATGCCATGCTCAGTCAGATACTTAGCAAATTGTGAATCCAGATATTCATGACCATTATCACTGCGGAGGATCTGAATTTTAACATTGAACTGGGTGGATACAAACAAAGGAAATAAAAACAGGAGTAGACATAATAGGTAACAAATGCTTTATAATAGGGATAGATGGGTGTCCTAAGAGACAATGCCAGAAATAGAGGTCGGATGTGCTGGAGTGAAGGGCCAGAGGAGGTGTTACTAGGTTGGAGTCGAGCATGTACAGACCATTGACCAGACTACCAGAGCCAATCACCGTCCCCATCTTCAGGTCCTGAAATACACAAGAGCAAGGGTGAAAGGTTACTGAGCAGTTCATGGAATTATTCAAATGGCTAATAGATAGCTAATTACGTGTGAAATTTGAAACATGCAAAACTAACGATAATGTGTGAGAGGAACAAGAGATGGAGCCCTTCCCAGCAATAGAGGAAAGGGAACCATCAGCAATGCTCACCTTATCATGACCAGAGAGAGGAGTATAGGAGATAAAACCTGAGTCAAAACCAATCATATGGTCGGTGGCTCCGGAGTCAATGATCCAATGAATGGAAGGGTGAGATGCAGCAGAGCGAGCACCTAGGGTCCCAGTGTGGGTATACAAAGACAATGCAGAAGACTCCGTGGAAAGACCTTGCATCATGCGGCGAAGAGCAAATACTTCATCAACCAAGAAAGCACCAGGGAGGGCAAAAGAATCAGTATCTTGCAGAGCAGGAGAAGTATCCACAACAACATCAGTGAGATGGGACGAACGAGGAGATGTGTGACTAGCGGAGCGGTCGAATCCTTGACCACCACGAGGAGGAGCATCACCTCTCGGTGGAGGAAAACCATGGAGTCGAAAATATGTGTCTCTGGTATGACGGGTATTCCCACAATAATCACAGAGGAGGTGGTCTTTCTCGGTACCCTTCATCTTAAAATCATGGGCAGGACGAGCCCCCAACAATGAAGGGCTACCAACAGCTAGAGCAGAACTCTCAGGAGCAGGGTCGGGAAGAAGAGACTGACAATGATCAAAATCATACTAAACAATGCTATAAACCTCTGGAAGGGACGATAACAACACACACCCCAAAATCTGAACACTAATCTGATACAAGTCCCGATGAAGACCATGAAAAAACTCAAAGGTCCGTTTGCGATCCTCCCGAGCACGGACCATAGCCTTATCAACAGGGCTAACAAAAGTGAGGGGATTGAAATGATCGTATTCCTAATACAACTGAGTGAACTTCAAATAGTAAGCAGACGGGGGGGCGATCTCCCTGACGGAGTAAGGATATCTTCCATCTTTACTGGAAGATCTGGGCAGCATTTCCCTTTCGAGAATAAGTAGTTTTTGCACGCCGCCAAATATCAATAGCAGTATTCAGAAATAAGTAGTGGCGAGCGATGGACTCTTGCATGAAATTCATTAGCCAAGGCATGACTAAGGAATTTTCGGAATCCCATTGAGCCCAATCAAGGGCAGTCTTCTCTGGTTCCTTGGTGAGCCCAGTGACATAGCCAAAGAGGCGATGACTGTTAAGAGCAAGTGTGATAGAGCGAGGCCAGGAAAGATAATTTGAATCATCTAGTCAGATATTAGTAATCTGCGAAGTATTGTGATCATGACTCCCACACAGATAACTTGCAGGAGGAGGAACCAGTGTGGAGGTAGGAGGAAGAGGAAACGGAAGCGGTACTGGAAGGCTGACTCGGGGAGCGGGGAAGTCCACCCAGTTCTATCGCGGCTGTCGCGGGCGAGACACGAAAGAGCGGGGTGAGCGGGCGAGACACGGAAGTGCGGGGTGAGCGGGCGAGACGCGGAGCGGGGAAGCCTGAGCGGGTGAACGACTGAGCGGGGGAGACGCTGGAAGGGGGCGACCGACGAACGGAAGGCGTGGAGCGGCTAGGGCATGCACGGTTCTGATACCATGTTAGCAGAACCAAAATTATATTTTCTATTGTCATTGTCCCCTCTATATATGGAGGCGGACACAAGATATAGCCGGAAATAAAAACATATGTCGAAAATAAACTACATATTGTAACAAAAATGATAATATTCTCATTTTTCCGTCATGATAAAACTTGTTGGCGATCATCATTAAGACGGCTGAACCTCATATTCTGCTTGTTAGTCAAAAGAAAATTTTCGAACTCTTCACTCGCTACTTGTCAAACATGCCGAATTTTGCTTGTTAAATCAAGATGGCTCTGCCTCCTATTTCGTTTGTGTAATCAAAACAATGTGTTCTAACTTTTGACATGTTACTTGCCAAATGAGCCGAACTTAAGTCATATATCAAGTCGAATATGACCATTCAAACATAGAGATTTTTTGATGCACCTTCTTGGGGTTATGGTTATAATTCCGTATCTTCTCCATTTTATGAGAATTCTTCAGTTACAGTATGACTTTGGCCATATTCTCCATTTTTAGGGTGACTAATTTGCCGTTTCTACCTTCAGTTCTTTATTGTGGAGCCTATCGCATGTGATCCTTTAGAATTGCCTAAATATCCTCCTAGCAAGGAGTTTGATGCTAAGAAGCTTATGGATGTGGAAGCTGGAAGGTATGTGAAGTATTTTCGATCATTTATGCTATCTTCATAACGTTTTTTTTGAAGTGTTTTGAGGCTGCATGTCTCTCTCTCTCTCTCTCTCTCTCTCTCTCTCTCTCTTTATTTCATTATAAAAGAAACAATAGAAGCACCAAACTTTACAACTTTTTTGTAGGAGAAGAGAGGCAATTAAGAAGAGAAATAATCATGAATTTGGAAGAGAAGTGCCAAAGCATTCTAAAGGAATGCCACATTTAGAAGCCAATGCAGAATCACAGGTATACTATGTATTGGGTTGCATTGATATCTTATTATTATGCGGATAATTTCAATTCAGGGTCACTAGGTTTGTTATTTGAATCGTTTATTAGTATGGAGGTCCACACATATTGTTTTGATTTAAACTTTTCTGTGTGATTATTTTGCACATCTTGCTGCATTACCTTCAGTGTATTCTCGTTATTAATCTTTCCGCATAAAGTCTAATGTAGTTTTCTTATTGGGTTACATATCTCACCCTTTACTGCACAGATTAAAACTAAATCTATTTTTTGCTATCTTCTGTTCACAAATTAAAACTATCGTAATCGATCTTTTTATCTAATCTTCTCGTCATGAGTGTCTATTACATGAACCGTATGTTTATATTAGCATTTAAGATTATGTTCTTAGTTTCATAAACTTTTATCCTAACATTTACTTGTTTGTCACACTGAACTAGATTATTAGCTATTTCTTTAGGGCATTGTTATAAGCAGTGTTGTTATAAGCAGTGTTGTTATAAGCAGTGTTGTAGATGTCGTCCGACATGTCCGACATGTCCGGCATGTCTGCCGACATAAAGGTTTTTGGGGTAAAACGCCACGACATCGATATTTTACACAAATATGTCGTTTTTGAAAATATCGCCCGATATATCCGTTTAACCCGGCGATATTTTGCGACCGATATATCTTCGAGAGTATTACAATTTTTTTTTCATTTTTTGAAGAGACCAAACACCGGTTAAGGTGTTGCCGTGTGACCTTGAGGTCATGGGTTCGAGTCCTGGAAGCAGCCTTTTGCAGAAATGCAGGGTAAGGTTTGCCTACATTTCACCCTTGTGGTGGGATCCTTCCTTGGACCCTCACTGCGCAGGGATGCTTTGTGCATTGAGTTTCCCCTTTTGAGGAGACCAAACAGAATTAATTTGTTTTGTGTTTCATTTTATGCATCTCACTAAATCTAGGATCGACGACTTTCTCATTTGGCTCTCATTTGATGATCTTTATCTCGTTTATTGCTGTCGATGACTCTTTCTTGTATAATTTATAAATGTTAGAGAATACTAGGAAAAATGTTATATTGGCCCATTAACTTGACCCATGTAATTTTTAGTGTTTAGTCTCACATTATTTGTATTGCTAGTTCTTACTCTCTCCTCTCCTATATATTTGTATTCTTACTTGTTTTTTGGCATTCAAGAAGTATATACAAGGTTTGGAACTTTCTCTACATGGTATCAGAGCCAGACGGTCCGGCCTGTCCGGCCTGTCCGTTTCTGTCCTCCTGGTTCTCCGGTTAACCGGGCGGTTTGGTCTCTGGCTTATCCGCTCTGACTTGCGGCCTTCCCAGTTTCTAACTGCGGCTTCCCGCGTAGTTTGCAGTTCTCTTGCCGCTCCTCTTGCTTGCTCTCTCGTGGCTTCCACCTCTTCCCCCTCCCTCTCCCTCTTTATAAAACTCTCGGTCTGGTGGGCCCCCCTGTTCCCCCTAACCGAGCGGTTTCCTCCTGTCTTCTCGCCCCACTTCCCGCCTTCTCGCTGCGGTCGCTTTGTTTACCCGCAGTCTCTCCTTTCTCTTTTCCTATCGCGCGACTTCTCTTCTTGTCGATGTATCTCTCGTGGCTTCCACCTCTCTCACACGTGGGGTTCACCCTCTCCTGTTTCTCTCTGCCCGCACGGTCTCCTTTGCTATCCGCGTGGCCTTTCTCTCGCGTTTCTTTCTCTTCCCTCTTGTCGCGACTTCTCTAAAGTCGCAGCAGTCTCTCTTCTAGCCGTATGTTGTGCCTCTTGTCGCTATGGTTTCTTCTTTTTCTCGGCAGAGTCTGCATCTAGGTCGTGGCATCTCTCCTTGCCGCTGGTGGACTCACCTTGACCGTGCGGACTTCTCTTCTAACCACTTCCCCGACTACTCGCTGCGATCTGTCTTGTCGCTAACGGTCTCTCCTCTCCTCTGCGGGCTCCGCATACTGGTCGTAACATCTTCCCTTCCTGCTGGTGTGCTCACCGTGACCGTGCGGCCTTCTCGACCGGTTTGTTCTCTGCTTAGTCGCTGCGACTTATCTCATCAAAAGCGGCTTCTCTTCTCTGTTGTGGATTCCTTAGTGGTTGCGGCTTCTCTACCCGCCGCGGGCTCCGCATCTTGGTCGCGGATTCTTGCCGCTGGTGTGTTGATACCAAGACCGTGCGACTTCCCTTGTCTTTCTCTCCAGGTGGCCTCTCTTCTTTGTCCGCTGCGACTAGGCCTTCTCTCCTTCCGGCGACTTTCCGCTGCGGCCCTCTATCTTCCCGCTACGGCTAGTCTCTTCCTGCGGTTAGACCTGTGTGTTGACCTTGGTGCGGTCTGCTTCTATCCGCCTGGTCTCGTCCCTGTTCGCCGGCGTGTGCTCCTGTTGCATTTTTCTCCTAACCGCGCTGCCTGCTCAATTTTTCTAACCTCTGCGGCCTGTTTCTATCCGCTGCGGACGCTTTTCTTACCGCACTGGCCGTGGTCGTTTCTTGCCGCTGGTGCGTTGTCTCCGTGACCGCTGCGGGATGTTCCTTACACAATGATCAGCTGTCCTCCGGGCTCTGTAGTGTCTATTTCCGATGGTGGTACCTCTTTCCTGGCTCATAGCTCATCCTGGATTTTGGATTCCGGGGCCTCTCACCACATTATCTCATGGAAACCACCACAATATTTGAACTCCGTGCATCCCTAGTTCATTACTGTTGCTAGTGGGGACACAATTCCCGTTTCTGGCACGACCGATATTCACCTAATTCCCTCCATTACTCTTCGCTCTGCTCTTCATGTTCCGGGCTCTCCTTTCAACCTTCTCTCTGTTGGTCGACTCACTACTGACGTCGATTGTGATGTTATTTTTCTCTTCTAACTTGTGTGTTGTGCAGGATCACAAGACGCAAACCATCATTTGAAATGGGCATTTGTCAAATGGTCTCTATATCGTTGACCCCTCACCCCCAACAGTGTTCATCTTCTATTAGCTCTCTTGATTGGCTTCGCCGTCTGGGTCACGCTCCTCAAAACATACTCAGAAAATCTCGCCCAGAAGTGTCCCTCCAAGAGTTCACATGTGAGTCATGTATCTATGGAAAACATCATCAGTTTACATTCTCACCACATCCTACTCGGAGTCCTACTCCCTTTGATCTTGTTCACTCCGATATTTGGGGACCCTACAAAATTGCAAGTGTTTTTGGATATCAGTACTGTCACATTTGTCGATGACTACTCTCGGGTGACCTGACTGTATCTCCTTCGTGACCTCTCTGAATTGCCCGGTGTATTCCGTACCTTTTTCATTGAAACTCTCAACCAGTTTTCCACTACCATTAAAACTCTTCGCACCGATAATGCCCGTGAATACACTAGTCATGCCTATGCTCACCTCTGTTCGGAGTTTGGGATCATCCATCAAACCTCCTGTGTCTGTACCCCCCAGCAAAATGGCGTTGCTGAACGCAAGAATTGACATCTGCTTGAGGTCACCCACTCTCTTATGCTTCAGATGAATGTTCTCAAACAGTATTGGATTTTTGCGGTCTTTACCGCCTGCACTCTTATTAACCGCTTGCCGTCCTCTATTCTCAATTTTGCGGTTCCCTTCAACCTTCTTTTTTCCTCCAAACCTCCTTTCTCCATCACCCCTCGCGTGTTTGGTTGCGTGTGTTTTGTTCATCATCTTGGCCCGTCCACTGACAAACTTGCTCCTCGTGCCACTAATTATATGTTTGTGGGATATTCTTGGACTCAAAAGGGCTATGTTTGTTTTTCTTCCACGAATCGCAAGGTGGTTACTTCTGCTTATGTCACCTTTCTCGAAAATCAGCCATATTACTCTCAACCAGCTGATTCTCCTCTTCTGCCACCTCTCTCGCTGCCTGCAATCCCTGTTGATTCAAACCTTCCACCTCTCCCTCCCACATCAATCCTTCCCACACCCATCCTACCTAAACCACCTACACCACCTCTCATTCGTGTGTACACTCGACGTCCTTCCTTGTCTACTGCCCTACGGGAGCTGTCCTGCTCTAATGATGTTTTGCAGCCTGCGGATCTGGCATCTGCTTCCACTGCCCACCCGCTGGCCAACTATGTCTCTTTTCACCGCCTTTCTCTGGAACTCCGACAGAGTGTTCTTTCTTTATCCTCTATCTCCCCCTACTTCTGTACCGAAGGCTCTCCAACATCCCGTGTGGCGGGCAGCTATGAACGAGGAAATGTCTGTTCTTTGGGCAAACCACACTTGGAATTTTGTCCCGCTTCCTCCTGGACAATCTTGTGTGGGATGTAAGTGGTTGTTTGCCGTCAAACAGGGCCCGGATGGGACGGTTCACCGCCTGAAATCTCGTCTTGTAGCTCGCGGCTTCACTCAACAGCAAGGCTTGGATTATGATGAGACTTTCTCTCCAGTCGCTAAACTCAATATTGTTCGTGTATTGATGTCTCTTGCTGTTCACCGCCACTAGCCCTTGCACCAACTGGATGTCAAAAATGTCTTTCTTAACAGTGATTTACAGGGGACCATTTTTATGCAGCAACCTCCCTGGTTCGAGACCACGAGGTAGTCTCTTGTTTGTTGTCTGAAGAAGTCTCTTTATGGTCCCAAACAGTCTACTCGGGCATGGTTTGACAAATTTAGCAATACCGTGAGTGCTGTTGGGTTCACTCAGTGTTCGGCCGACTTCTCTTTGTTCACTTGTCATCGTCCAACGGGCACGGTAATTCTTTTGGTTTATGTGGATGATATTCTTATTACAGGAGATGATCTTTTATGAATACAGATGATTAAACAACATCTTGCAACTGTGTTTCAAACAAAGGACTTGGGAAGTCTGCGATATTTTCTTGGTCTCGAAGTGGCTCGGAGACCTGATGAGCTTGTGCTATCTCAGAGAAAGTATTATCTTGACTTACTTCATGATGCAGACTATTTTGGATGCAAGCCTGCTGATACTCCCATGAATATCAATCAAAAGCTTTGTGCTCATGCCTTGGACTCCGATTTGCTCCTTTCAAATCCAGAATATTATCGTCGTCTAGTAGAAAAGCTGATATATCTCACGCTTACGAGACCTGATATATCATTCGCTGTTGGAATTGTTAGTCGATTCATGCATGGGCCACGTATCTCTCATCTTCAGGCAGTCGAGCGTATTCTTCGATACTTGAAGACTGCTCCTGGACAAGGACTTGTATACAAGCCCTCTTCGTCTCCCTTATCTCTGATTGCATACTCTGATGCTGATTATGCTGGCTTGGTGGATGACCGTCGTTCCACAAGTCGATACTGCTCTTACTTTGGAGGACATCTTATTACATGGCGTAGCAAGAAACAGTCCGTGGTTGCTCGTTCATCTGCCGAGGCTGAGTACCGATCAATGACAGTAGTTGTGTCTGAGCTCACCTAGCTTGAGGGTCTCCTTGATGATCTAGGAGTCTAGCTCTCCTCACCTCCCACTTTATTTTGCGATAATCAAGCTGCTATACAAATTGCCAAGAACCCGGTGTTCCATGAACGGACAAAACATATTGAAGTTGACTGTCATTTCATCCGGGAGAAGGTTCAGTTGAAGAATATAGAGTTAACACATGTTCCTGCTACTCAGCAAATTGATGATATCCTCACCAAGGCCTTACCACGACGTCTTTATTATCAGTTCCTGTCCAAGCTTAGTGCCTACGATTTGTACGCTCCAGCTTGCGGTGGAGTGTTAGAGAATACTAGGAAAAATGTTATATTGACCCATTAACTTGGCCCATGTAGTTTTTTGTGTTTAGTCCCACATTATTTGTATAGCTAGTTCTTACTCTCTCCTCTCCTATATATTTGTATTCTTGTTTTTCAGCATTCAAGAAGTATATATAAGATTTGGAACTCTCTCTACAATAAACATACACTATTTGTATATATGTTTATTGTGTAATTTATAAACATACATTATGCATACAATTATACATATTTATAAAAACTGTGTAATATATATGAATAAATTTATTTAAATATTAAAATCCGACATTGTAAAATATCCCCGATTTCAAACTCAAACCGACATGAACCCGACATCTACAACCTTGATTATTGTAGAAAGAGCACAAAGCTTGTATGTATTAATTGAGTATGTAAATACAAGGAGAGAATACAAATATATAGGAGAAAGAGAGAGAGAACAAATCCTATACAAGATGTGGGACTAAAAGAGAGAAACCATAAATGGGCCTACAACATGGGCCCAATACATGGGTTATTCTAACACTCCCCCGCAAGCTGGAGCATACAAATCGTATGCACCAAGCTTGGACAGACATTGATAAAAGGATGCCTTGGGAAGAGCCTTTGTGAGGACATCCGCAACTTGTTCCGTCCCTGGAACATGCTTTAGATCGAGCTTCTTCATTTGAACTTTCTCTCGAACGAAGTGACAATCGACTTCAATGTGCTTCGTCCTTTCGTGGAAGACTGGGTTCTTGGCGATATATATAGCCGCTTGGCTATCACAAAGAAGAAGAGCCGGAGAAGGTAATTTGACACCCAGATCAGTGAGGAGACTTTCAAGCTACGTCAGTTCTGATACAACAAATGTCATTGCCCGATATTATTCCTCAGCTGATGATCGAGCAACTACCGCTTGTTTCTTGCTTCGCCATGTAACCAAATGGTCCCCAAAGTATGTGCAGAAGCCACTAGTAGATCGCCGGTCATCAAGAGAGCCAGCATAATCCGCATCAGAGTATGCCACTAAGGTTGGAGCAGACGAGGAAGTCCGTTAAACAAGTCCTTGACCCGGGGCTATTTTTAGGTACCTGAGAATGCGTTCAACAGCCTGAAGATAAGATTTACGAGGAGAGTGCATGTATCGACTGACAAGACCAACAACAAAAGAAATATCTGGTCTGGTAACCGTGAGACAAATCAATTTCCCAACTAGTTGTCGATAATATTCAGGATTCTGGAGAAGAAGATCCGAGTCAGATGCCTGAGCACATAACTTGTGGTTTACATCCATGGGGGTATCACTTGGCTTACACCCTAAAAGACCAGCAACATGAAGAAGATCAATACTGTACTTTCGTTGAGATAGAGTAAGCCCGTCCGGTCGCCGGGCAACCTCAAGACCCAGGAAGTATCGTAGAGTTCCCAGGTCCTTAGTCTGGAAGACCGAGTTTAGATGCACTTTGACGGCATGTATCCTTTGTGAGTCATCACCTGTAATGATGATGTTGTCAACATATACTAACAAAAGGACCGTCCCTGTTGGTCGGTGGCGAGTGAACAGCGAGAAGTCGGCCGAGGTTCGAGTAAACCCGATATCACGAAGGACCTTACTGAATTTATCAAACCAGGGCCGTGGAGATTGTTTGAGACCATACAGAGCCTTAAGAAGGCGGCAAACCTGAGACTCCCCCGTGATCTCAAACCCGGGCGGTTGTTGCATGTAGACCGTCTCCTGGAGATCCCCATTTAAGAAGGCATTCTTGATATCGAGTTGAAAGAGGGGCCACTGGCGATGAACAGCGACAGAGATGAGGACTCGAACGGTATTGAGCTTGGCGACCGGAGAGAAAGTTTCCTCATAGTCGAGCCCCTATTGCTGGGTGAAGCCGCGAGCCACAAGACGAGCCTTCAGACGGTCTATCGTCCCATCAGCAGCATGTTTGATGACAAAGACCCACTTGCACCAAACCGGTTTCTGACCCGGAGGAAGGGGTACGACGGTCCATGTCTGGTTAGCCCAGAGAGCAGACATTTCCTCCTCCATGGCTGCCCGCCAGCCGGGATGTTGAATCGCCTCCTGCACAGAGTTAGGAACAACAATCGAAGAGAGAGAAGTAACAAAAGTGTGCAGAGGGGAAGAGAGACGATGAAGAGAGACGTAGGCATCCAGAGGATGGGCAGTGGAAGGCGTTACTTGATCAGAAGGACGCGAAGAATCCGTGGTGAAGGCCGGCTGCAGAGGGGCAACGGAACTGGGAGGGAGACGAGTGTAGACACGGATAACAGGTGGTTTGGTGGTAGCAGGAGCGGGGGAAGGGGAAACGGTCGAATGTGGTGTAGTAGCGGGAATAACGGGACGAGGTAAAGATGGTGGGAGAGGATTCGGTGGGAGCGCAGCAGGCAACAGAGCAGGGAAAAACGGTTGGTCTTCCCGGAAGGTAACGTCAGCAGAAACAGTGATCTTGCGAGTAGCAGGTAAGTAACAGACATAGCCCTTCTGGGTGCGGGAGTAGCCGACAAAGATATGTTTCACCACCTGGGGATCCAATTTATCCGAGGAGGGCCCGAGGCGGTGGACATAGCAGGTGCTGCCGAAGATACGGGGTGGGAGAGGGAAAGCCGGAGTGGAGGGAAACATTATGCTAAACAGAGTATAGCATAATTGAGGACAGAGGAGGGGAGACGGTTGATGTGAAAGCAGACAGTGGAAACCACAAAGTTCCAGTATGCCTTGGGAACATGCATTTGAAGCATGAGGGAGCGGGCGACATCGAATAAATGACGGTTCTTTCGTTCGGCAACCCCATTTTGTTGAGGTGTGTAAGCGCAAGAGGTTTGATGTACAATCCCGTATTCCGAACACAAAGTGGTAAAGTCGTGGCTGGTGTATTCGCGAGCATTGTCAGTACGGAGGGTTTTGAGTGTGGTGTGGAATTGCGTCCGGGTCTCGAGGACAAAGGCCCGAAAAACCCGGGGAAGCTCAGAGCGTTCACGGAGTAAGTATAGCCACATAGTGCGAGAGTGATCATCAATAAAGTTGATAAAATAACGAAAACCACATATACTGGGAATCCTAAATGGACCCCATACATCCGAATGAACTAGATCAAAGGGAGCTGCACTCCGAGTACAATGCAAAGGAAAAGAGGAACGCGACTGTTTGCTGAGGATACATGAATCACACTGAAAAGAATTAAAAGGAAGATCTGGAAGAGCCCGCTGTAGAACCGGTAGAGGGACAGTATGTGAAGTCAAGCCCATATCTGAGCTTGACTTCACATACTTCAAAACTGGTGCCTCTCCTATAAAATAGACCCATATCTGAGCTTGACTTCACATACTTCAAAATGCTTTTTGTTGCCATCAGATGATCAGGTTTCCGTGGTTCCTCCATGTACCGACTCACCCTGCCAACTGCATATGCAATATCCGGCCTAGTGATCGTCAGGTAGATTAAGCTCCCAACCAGAGCTCGGAACACCAAATGATCAGAAAGAATTCTCCCCTCATCATGTCGAAGTTTTAGACCTCCTTCTAGAGGTGTAGAACTGCTTTTCCCTCCTTCCATCGAGAAGGTAGAGCCCGTTTCGCAGCTGGCCGCTACCAATGGTAGTCCGCGTCCGCCTATCCTGTATAACAAAGGAAGAAGAAGTGAATATAACAAAAAAATCCAGATCACGTGTAAGGCGCCCAACAGAGAGTAAATTAAAGGGTGAACTCGGAACATGAAGAGCCGAGCGAAGAGGGATAGATTGGGTGAGATAAAGATCTGCCGAGCCGGAGATAGGAACCAGCGCCCCATTGGCCACAGTGATAGACTTCGGATAAGGAGAATCCGAGTACTGTGCAGGCCGGTGCGAAGTAATGTGATGAGTGGCAACAGAGTTCACAATCCAACCCGGGCTGGTGGAGAGACAAGCAGTACCTGTGTTGGAGACGGAGGCGACGGAGGCCGAGGGTGGGTTGAGCAGGCGTTGGAGATGCTGGAGCTGAAGACGTACGGTCTCAAGATCAGGAGAACTGACTTCAGTAACAACAGAAGCTGTCGGGCGAGGGGGGTGGCCGATTTTCTTATAGCAGGTCGCCTCAAGATGACCATCTTTCCCGTAGGAGCACTTTGGCCGGCCACGGCCACCACGGCCACGACCCCGCGAGCCCGAACGTCCCCCCCCGAGCAGAAGTTGGAGGGGATGGTAAGAGCGGAGGGGCCTGCTGAAGAAGTGCCGGTGGAGAAGGAGCAGGAGGATCTGAAGGAGGAGAGACCTGGAGGATCATGGAGCAGACATCAGAGAAAGATGGTGTGATGGGAGCAGCCAGGACCTGAGCACGAAGACTCTGAAGATGAGATGGAAGGCGGGCCATGATGATGGCAATGCAGGCAGCTTCCTTCTGAGCGCACTGAGCAGCAAGATCATTGGTGGACGGCTGATGCTGGATCCAGGCTTCAACAAGAGTTTTAGCCCGAGCAACAAACGAGGTCATATCGGAAGCGCCGCCAGTGTCGAGAGTGAAGAGGTCAGTAAGGATGTCGTAAAGATGCTGAAGGCTGTCGCGGCCAGAGTATAAGGAATGTAGCTCATCCCACATAGCCTTGGCGGTGTCGTGGTACATAGCCATTTGATAAGGCTCACCATCCAAGGAATTCAGAATCCAAGTCTGAACGTGTCCGTCATTGCGGAGCCAATCATCCGTAAGGGGAGAAGGAGGTGCCTGAGTAAGGTGAGGCAGGAGTCCCTTAGCCTGAAGAACCCGCCGAACTGAATGTACCCATGAAATAAAGTTTTTCTTGCCTGACAGAGAGATGGTAGTGATCCGGAGCTCGTCACGGAGTTCGGCAGAATAGGCCGGGCGGTCTGGCGGACAGGCCGGTTGGACAGTAGGCGGGCTGGCCGCCGAGCTCGTAGAATTACCAGAAGAAGTCATAGAGACAGGCCGCAGACCCTAGACGACCTGGGAATACCGCCGAGGAAAGAGCAGGAGGCCGCACGACAAGGCCGCAGCGGGAAGGACAGAAGACCGCGACCAAGAAAGCGGAAAGAAAAACTAGTCCGTACGGTCACACTGGCACCAGCGATGAGACAGATCGCGACCCAAATGCGGAAAGGAAGAGAGTCCGCACGGTCTAGTTAAGCACAGTAGCGGTCAAAGTACAGGAACCAGGCCGCAACGGACAGGAGCAGTTCGCAAGAAGAGAATAGTCGGCGCGACTAGAGCAGAGACCGCCCGGTCAAGGTGTGAAGAAAACACAAGCGGCTGGAGGAGGCCGCGACCAAAGGTGAAGCGGATAGAGAGGAGTCTGCAGCGGGTAGAGACAAGTCGCGCGAACAGAGAGGAGAAGAGCAGGTGACCGCGACCAAGATGCGGGTGAGAAAGGAACAACCCGCACGGTCAGGCAGATCACAACAGCAAACCGCGAGTATAGAGACAAGCAGATATGGGGAAAGCAGAAGCGGACCGGGAGAAGAAGTCCGCAGCGGGCAGAGACAAGTCGCGCGGACAGAGAGGAGAAGAGCAGGTGACCGCGACCAAGATGCGGGTGAGAAAGGAACAGCCCGCACGGTCAGGGAGATCACAGCAGAGAGCAAAACGGCGTACTGAAGACAGGCCGCGACGGACAGAAAAGAAGGTCGCCCCACGGATTAGGAAGGATGAAAGGATATAAAAGGCACAGAGGGGTGGGGCGGGGGTGGATCCACGGAAGAAGGAGAGTAACAGGAGGTAGCAGAAAAGGAGCGTACTGAGCGGGGCAAGCGGATAGAAACGAACAGCTCGCGAAGGCAGGCCGCGAGAGAGGCCGCGGGAGGCAGGGCGCGAAAGAGATCAATAGGTGCGGTCAGAAGAAAGGAGACCGCGAGAATCGGAACCTGGCTCTGATACCATGTAGAAAGAGCTAAAAGCTTGTATGTATTAATTGAGTATGTAAATACAAGGAGAGAATACAAATATACATGGGAAAGAGAGAGAGAACAAATCCTATACAAGATGTGGGACTAAAAGAGAAAAAACATAAATGGGCCTACAACATGGGCCCAATACATGGGTTATTCTAACAATTATAAGTAGAGCAAGTTTGACTGTATACAAATCATATTAATTCAAAAATGCTTATATGTAGACAAAATTGTTATATGCAGAACGATGCAAAAATTGGAAAAAAAATCATAATTTTTAATAAGCAATCAACTAATAGTATATTAGTAGAACATATAGAATATATTATATTAGCAAACATTTCAAAAAAGATGTAATTCAAGACATATATGAAACTTGTAATTCCCCCAAAAAATCTAAAATTCAAAAATTTGAAAGGATCCTCTTTGTCTTTCATCATCTTCTCCAAGTGAAATGAGCCTGCAATCAATAAATAAAATTTAAATATCATGTTGAATTGTAGTTAGTGTATATTTTCTTAGTTGGTAGCAGTAATGTCTGGATCTACAGTAATGGAGTGATCTGCATAGTTACAGATTTGACATGCAGTGAAGGATATGCAGTAATGGCGTTACTTAACAAATTTTGTCATGAAACAACATTGGATATGCAATAATGGTCAACAGTAATAATTGCTGCCTATCCATGGTTTGATTACATAGGAAACAAAGACAACCATATCCAGTGTTTATCATCTAATAAAATTCATGATCAACTATGCTAACTATTTACATTTACATGCAGTAAATCACACTTATACATTGGCTTTGACTTAAATTATATTTCATAACTGGACAGAATCGCTTAAGTCGTGGTCGTCCGGGAGACTATTTCTGTCACTATCGCTGGAAGAGGGCTGGTCGCCGGCCATGCAGAAGCTTTTTGGAGTGGTCGCCGGAGATTTTCTTGTCGACATTGGCCGCCGGCGAGCTTGTCGTGCACACGTGAGGCGGGATCGGGAGGGGGTGGGGGCGGCTATAGGGCTGAGTTTTTTAGACAAGAAAAGATAATTTGATATATATATATATATTTTTTTTTTTGGGGGGGGGGGGGAGGGGGTGGGGGGAAGTATTAAAGTGGTTGTATATAGTAGAAAAAAAGACCAAAAAATTCAAATTTCCGTTTGTATATAGCCAAATAAGGTCTACTTATAACAATGCCCTTTTTAATGCCAATCTTTGATCCATTTAGAAGCAACAAGAGTCCTAGAAAGGAATCATCTTGAACCATTCAATATACTTTGTTCTCTCATGGAGAACATATTTACCGGAGATTTGAATCTTGGTCTGCTTGTCACATCAATGTGACATCGTCAACGTCACAATAAAGCCTAACTCGATGACGAAGGATCGACGCCACATAATTTTACATTCCTCCCAGGCATGAGATCTTATATTCTGCATCAACACTAGAGCAAGCTACATTGACTTATTTAAGATATTTATTTTTAGTATCTTTCAAGAAGTACAAAGAATTACTTTATTTTTATCATTCAAAACTATCATTCACTTAAAATACATGTTATATCATAACTTTGTCTCACTTTGTCATATCAAAATGAATTTTAGTTTAAATGATTATTATTTTAATCAAGTACCCTTATAGTTTATTTCAAATTCTAAAATAATTTACAGCACATGTATACCCGTATTCTATTTCCTAAATTATTGTAAACAACACACAAGTATTAACATTAAATTAATCGTGATTTTGTCAATTTCATCATTGTATTACTTACAAAAAATACTTCAAAACTCAAAAGAATATATAATCTTCCACATGACCGCACAAAAGATAAACACCCTAATGTATCAATATTAGACCTAGCACAGTTGGCACTAGGACTTAACCTGGACTAAAATTTATAGTAGCTTTTGTATCTCATCAACCCCACTATAGTGGGATATAGGCTTGAGTGTTGCTGTTTTGTATCTCATCTATAAGTGGAGTGAAGATAAAGTACACACACCAAGTGGTGACCATATCTTAGGCATCTTAAAATATTAGAATATACATACTCTCTTGTTCTTCTAGGGAGAGGTGTAGTGGGGATTTACCTTGTCCAAAGGTTTCAATTGACAATAAATTATCTACGATGTATTCTTTCATCTATTTCACATTTACATGCTATAAAAGTCGAAGATCTCCTTCCTTGTCTACTTTGTTAAATGCTGGTGTTCGTGGTTCAGAACTATTTTTTTTCATCTTTTCGAATCGAAAGTCTGTCTTGTGGTTCATCATTATTTTTATTTGTTGTAACAACTGGTTTAGTTAGAGTGCTTCAATACCATCCATCGAGCTTCCAATTGCCGTAGACTCTCATGTTCATTGTTCTCAGGCGTTCCCTTCTTCGTTTGACGCTAGTCTTCGTCTTTCCAAGATAGTTTATACTACATTCCATGCTACTCTTTGTTGTTTTGAAGCCATTGTTTTTGGCTAATTCCTATAAGCTTCTTGTCAAGCTTCCTAGCGTATCTGCCGAGCTTCTTCTCGGGCTTCTTGCAATGTGTTAATTCTTTGTCAAGCTTCGTGTCATAGTTTCATGTTATTTCTCCCTTGTTCTCGACATTAATTCCTCCATCATGAGTGTCACTCTAGATACAACTGTATCAAGTCAGACCATGGTGTTTTTCCTGTCCAACACGATTCCTGCTCCACTAAAATAAAAAATTAAATGGTAACTATTTTGGAAGTTCTGTTATAATGAGCCTGAATGGTTGTAGAAAGACAGTTCATCTCAATATGGATCCTTTGCATGTTTTATCTTAGAGAGGGAAAGGGGACACAGAAATCTCTTAACATGGAGACATGAGCATCTCAAGCTTATGGAGCTATATTGATATGCTCTACTATTGTAAGAGTAATGCTAGTCACCCATCCTTTGATTTTATCTCATTTAATACCCTAATTAAAATTCTAAAAAACTCTCATTTTTCTTCTTACTTTGTCTCTCCTATTTAATATCATTATTAAAATTTTCCTTCCTGTATTTAGACATGGTTGAGAATTAAGATGAATCCTTTCCTTCAGCTTTAGCTTTGTTAATCATGGACAGACCAACCAGTTCCTGGAATCTGGCCATCCTAGCAGTTGTAGCTGACTCTGGATCTTCAAATGGTACAGGAGGGGAAGCAGGAATCTGGCCCCAAAAGTCCTGCTTCCCCTCCTGTACCATTTGAAGATCCAGAGTCAGCTACAACTGCTAGGATGGCCAGATTCCAGGAACTGGTTGGTCTGTCCATGATTAACAAAGCTAAAGCTGAAGGGAAGGATCCATCTTAATTCTCAACCATGTCTAAATACAGGAAGGAAGAACTTAACACCCATCCTTTGATTTTATCTCATTTAATACCCTAATTAAAATTCTAAAAAAACTCTCATTTTTCTTCTTACTTTGTCTCTCCTATTTAATATCATTATTAAAATTTTCCTATAAAGCAGCTGACTCACACCCTTTCAACCTTTGAAATCGCCTATTTAATCCATAATTTATTTTCCTAGCCTCTTTATTAAAAGAAAATCGGCTCCACATCTCTATTTAAAAAGCTGTCAGCCTCCACGTGAAAGACAGTCAGGGAAAATTTGGGACAGAGGAAAAACCTTTTCTCCGCTTTGTCTTCCCTACTGGCTACCTTGCCCCACCGTCACCAGTTAGACGATGTCTCCTCTCCCTGTTCCGTCGTCGCCCCTGGAGGCCTTTCCGAGGGTTGGCGGTCACTGCTCCGCCAAGTCTTCGTTGGATCCGTCAAGCACTAGCCCTGTGCATCCTGCCCTCGTCGTCCACATGCTCCGCCAGCAATTCCAGCCCCTCCAAACTTCCTGTTACCGGCAATCAAGAGATCGACGGTCTGCCCTCTCCGTCCAACCTCTGTTGAGTCATCTCTTATCTCATTAACTCAGTAGTGCCACTCAGTCCGGCTTCCCACAGCCTTTGTATTACTCCCGCAACTCCACAACGACCATTGCACCATCTCCCGCCCTTCCAATTTTTTTTGTCGAGCTTCAACAGTTTTATTCGATCTTGGTGACAACCTCCATCACATGTTCATCTTCCTCCCGGGCTCCAGTTTCCCATGCGTTCCCCCTCCAAAAGTTCTAACTGCCCACTCTCCCTCTTAGAAGCCATTCTGATCCTTGTGGCTTCCCAATCCTTGTCCGACGACTTAGCCTTTTTTCACACAGCCAACCAGAATTGGATCTGACGTGGCGCTCAAGCCTATGGTATACCCTTACTCAGCTCATTGCTCGCTTATTGTTATTATTATGATTTTATGATCATGCTTTATTTGTTCTTTTAAAAATTCAGAGTTTGCACTCATTAATATCAATCCTATTTGTCGTCAATTTAAATCCGTTGTTTTCCTATTGATAAACAGCGTGTGGGTGATTTATTTCATAATACAGAGTGCGCTTGATTGCTAACTGCTCGCGAGATGTTGCATGAAGGCCTAGATTATTATTTCATTTTACTTCTCGTCTTGTTGGCTTCACTGCCTAATTTAAAAGAGATTGCAAGAATTATCTTTAAAATAAAATTCAGAATTTTGTAATACATCACATATACAGGGTCTCTCAATCCTAGAGTGGATGTATTAGAGTTAAAAGCATTGGTGTCTCTTTGGCATCTACTCTTTCTTTAAATTTTATTCTTCATATTCCTAAATTCTTCCTTAAGCTTTTTGTAGTGGTAGGGACCTACATGACGTTTGGAGTACCATGTTATGTGCTTGTTTTGGAGGTTTATCGGAGGTAGCGGAGGGGGGCTGTGATATAAGGGGTTAACCCTAGAATGTGGATAAAAAGGAGAACTAGATAAGGAGAAGGGGAGACTAGAGAGAGAAGGAAATGAGCTAGATATAGAGAGATTTTTTATTTAATTATTTGATACCTCATACATGACCCAAGGATCCCTGTATATAGGACCCACGTTGGCACAAGCATAAATAACCCCAATATAAAATATGTGTAGATAACTCTTAACTATGACTGGACTCGATACAACTTATACACTCAACTCATACTATTCGACTCATACAACTCAACCCATACAACTTGGCTCATACAACTCAACCCATACAACTCGGCTTATACAACTCAATCCATACAATTATGCTCATACAACTCAACCTATACAACCCAACTCATACACTTCGAGACTCATAATAATATTACCGCTAATGCATAACTGATAACTCACGGTGTGAGATCCAAAACATTCCATCCATCCTTAAAATTGAACTTATCATAATGGTCGGCCGAGGCTTGCACGACATTGCATTTGGCTCTTTGATTTCCTGCTAGAATAGTTCCCAGTAGTGTGCTGCTATAGTGGAGGCTCCATCAGGCGTCAAGTTGTCCGCAATATAAAAGATGCTCGGAGTAGGCGAGGCGAGTGTGCATGGTGGACGGCAGAGGGAGGTGAAAGACCGGTCTGTGTGTTAGTTGCTGAGATGAGGAGCAACGATACCGACTGGGAAATGGTCGGCAGAAGGAATGGATCTAGAGGGATCGACAGAGCAGGTGATCGGAGCAGAGGCAGTGGGATGATGTCCATGGGGACTGACGATGGTGGCAAAACATATGATGGCACCCCCACTGTGCTGGGAGGCGACGAAACTGGTGGTGTAAACTGTGGGGTGGAAACCACTAGAGGCGATGATGGAGCGACACAAACTGTGGTGAGCGGTGGTGCTTCTTCGGCTATCAGTGGAAGCGGAGGCTGTTCTACTCGAATCGGTGGAGGGGGAGGTGGAAGCTATGTCAGAAGGTGGCCTGCAGGGTTCGACATGGGCAGGGATTGCATCGGCGGGCTCGGTGGAGCAATCATCGACTGTGATGCGATGCATGACCAAACTGGGATGGAAGTGGCGGCAACATGTTCTGTCTAGGATGACACCTGCTTCAAAGGTAGCAGAAACTCAAAATGTACAGACATCACCAAGCGATCTATTTTGGTGTTGAGACGCGACAATTAGTCCGTCAACTTCTATAACATCAGGAGGGCGAATTCATTCACAACACTTATCTTCATGGTGAAATAACCACTTAATCAATTTCTTTGATTAAGTAATTAATCAAGTAATTTAAAAAGATGGTTGTGTTGCATATAAGAGTAAATCCCCCAAAATAGGGGCATGCAGATCGAGGGTGGACTGACAACATGGGGCTCGAAAGGTAGCAGATAGAGCATGCGGCTCGAGGAATGAATAGTGTGGCGGCTTTGATGATGATGTGGAAGGAAGAAATCCTAGGCTTTGGGCTCAACTTGAGAAATTCGTGCCGTTGAGATGCTAGATCATTGTTGATTGTAGCACGGGAAAAGCTCGCTCTGAAGGAGTCGATCACGAGAAGGTTGAAACACAGAAGTTTTGTTGCTGTTGCATGCTGTTGAGGGCATCAGAGCTTCGAACATAGGAATCGAGGCGCACAGATTCGATTGGTGATGTGTGTGGACGACTAGGAAGATGATTGTATGACAGAAATGTCAGATCGACGTCGAGAAGGAGCCATCGTTCTCAACAGAAGTGGAATGGGCTGGATTGGCTGAGGATGGAAATGCTCCCCGCGATTGGTGCAAAGTGCTCGCGTGTGCTGGCTCACCAGCAAGCTGCACACGTACGGGGGGGGGGGGGGGGGGGGCTTCTAGATGACAATCGACTTTTGATGTTCAAGATGAGATTGTCAGAAAAGTTGATGGAGGCGGGTCTAAGGTCGACTGAGGAAATCAATAGGAGCCCCCACTGTTTTGGATCTAAAACTGTAGAAGTGGAGCGTGGATCCAAGGAATGTAGATCTGATATCAAATTTGTTATGTGCTTATTTTTGGAGGTTTGTCAGATGTAGCATATTGAGGGGGAAGATACAAATGTCCAACTCTAAAATGGGGATGAAGAAGAGAACTAAAGGGAAAAAGGAGACTAAAGAGAAAAGGTGATGCAGGACGAATCTATAGGGGGCGCATGTAATGTTGTCTTAACCTTACATACAATGCAAAACCCGACAGATAATTCAAATTAAGCAATAAATAATTTAATCACACGCACATGATTATAACAAAGGCGTAATAATTCGTTTAAGCAAGCATATTAGACTTTCCTCTGCATGAAGGGCCAAAACAAAAGCGCGCGGCAAATAAATACTGCAAATCACAAAATAACAATCACAACACAAGAGATCCAAACAAGTATAAGATCGAACTGATAATAATAATGCTGAAAAATAATAATTGAATGCAACAAGTGACTCACCGAATAAAGGGCTGCCCATGACAATAGAGACTTCAGAGCCAGAAATGCTTTGATAATTATCCGAGGTGGAACCGGAGGTGGAATAACGACGGGGCGGCTGGATTTGGTGGCGGGAAGCGGGATCGAGCCAAAAATGGCTAGATCCGGTAGAGGTGGATCTGGGTGAAGGGAGGATGGATCCGATGTTTTTGAGCGAATTTGGGCTGTAAAATGTGGGGCGGGTAGGGACGCGGGCTGGATTTGGAATGAGATGTCTAGATCTGGACAGATTTGATGAAAGGGGTTGTTGGGGTCGCTCCACGGGAGAGGGGAGGAGGCGGAGGGTGGCTTGTGGCCGCAGGGAGGCAGGGGAGTGCCCGAGTTGTAGCAGGAAGGGCTGGGGGCAGCGGGATTTTGGCGGCTCAGAGAGGAGAGGCGGCGGTAGTAGAAGATGGGTCAATGGGCGGCAGCAGGTGGCTCTACGGAGTGTAAAAGGGTGGTAGCAGGTGGTTGAGAACAACAAGGAGTTGGGGGTATTAGGGGGATTGGCGGTGGTTTCAACAGGAGGGGAATAGGGGCGGTGGTGGCTGAGACTAAAAAGGGGGGATCGGCTGTTGTTGGGGAAAGGGAAAACGGGGCACGACTTGGAGGTAGGGGGGTGGGGGATTGGGCGGCTGTTGAGGAATTGGATGAGGAAAAGGAAGGCCTAGGGTTTGGAAATACCTTGGAGAGTGAGATACAAGCCTTATGAGTCATCACCTAGGGTTCCACTGAGTCGACACTGTGGGATAATCGCGGCAATCCGGGAATAGGTTCTCCAAATTCTGCAATGCATCAAATCAGCCTCTAAGCACTGTATTTATAATAAAGAGGACACTATGTCATCTTACCATCGACCACTATGATTGGTCGGAGGTGGGGTTACCTAAATACTTCAAAATAAATGCAAACATAATAAAATCGATTCGCAACACCCATCTGGACGCATCCGCGGAGTCGGATCATCGATCCGGGCACGCCATATATGGTAAGTCACCAATCGTCCCCGATCAGGCCCATAACTCGTCCTCCGCTGCAGGTCCACGTCTCTGCTCCGCATCAGAAAGAGAAGTGAAAGAGAGGTTATTGATTTAATTTTTTTATACCTCATACATGACCCAGGTCTCCCTATAGAAGGAGCGATTAGAGCAGGATGCGTGGATAGAGTAGAGGAAGGGAGTGTCAGAGTCTCCAGGGAAAAAAAAGAGAAAACCGACAGAAAGATCTAACCGCGCGGCTAAAAAAGGAGATCGCTCAAAAAACACACCAAGGACGATAAAGAAACTCTAACCGCGTGGTTAGAGAGAGAGGCCGATAAAGAAAATTGCCGCAAAAAACGCAAGCAAGCGGAAGGGCGGGAGGGCAAGAAAAGAGAGACTACGGAAAGAGGAGAGACCGCAAAAAGGAGAGACTGTGGTAGGAAGATAGGAGAAGAGCGCGGTTAAGAAAGAAAATCACGACAAAAGAAGTGCAGGGGGTTAAGCAAACAGAGACCACTTCCACTACTACATGCCCTAGAAAACAAAAATTGGAGTAAACGGACCGATTAGCTCTATTAGCATGTGAAAAACGTCTAAATAAAAAGAATTTTTATTGCTTCAAAAATTGAATAATACAAGATTATGCCCCATATTTATAGAAAACGGGGGATAGAGAGAAAACAAGAGAGAATACACAACACATGTCACATGTGACTAGGCGAATAGATAAAAACAGTCCGCGTGGACTGTGCAGTTAGACAAGCTAACCGCGCGGTTACATAGCTTGAGATATCAACATGTTCGCTCTTGTTTTTATCTGTCTGGATGCAGCGGAGTTGAAATAATTGGTTTCAAGAACACCTAAACACCTAGAGGGGGGGGGGGGTGAATAGGTGCAATTCCTTTTTACTGTAAGACAGAATATTAATTCAGATAATCAAATAGAATCAATCAGTTCTACAGCTACCACATCACAGAAATCACAAAATCACACACAATCACAGATGACACACAGATTTATAGTTGTTCCCCAAATGATGGGTACATCCACTTTCCCCCTTCGCCTATCTAGCAGTGTGCTAGATTCGGCCTAACTTTTTTCCTTCCTTCTCAGATCTACAAATCTTACAGCTCAGAACCCAGTCAAGGTTCCTACAACTCAGAGTGAGTCCACACTCCTACAACTCAGGCACTTAAGCCCTACCTCAGCCTACACCCAAGCCTATAACTCAGAGAATGAAATCTCCTACCTCAGACACACAGCCCTACCTCAGCCTTCCCAAGGCCTACAACTCAGAGATGTAAATCTCTACCTCAGGCACTCAGCCATACCTCAGCCTTTATAAATTAGGCTTACAACTCAGATCAATAATGATCTTATAGAAAAAGAATATAAAATAAGTTTTATCTTTCACCCAAGTTGAGAGAGAATGGGTATAAAGATTTCTTGATCAGTTCTTGAAGAATCTGATTACCCAGAAATCAACCTGTCTTTGACTTTCTTCAAAGTTTCTTGAATCTGAACACAATAAGATTGAATTTCTTGAAGATGATCTTCAATCAGCTTTCTTCTTAAAATCCAGAAATTAATCTGAATTTTTCTTTGCAGATAGTTCAGGATCTGTTCTTAAGAGACTAGTTGATGATAGTCTCTTTCTTCACTTGAATTGTTGGAGCTCTCTTTTTCTACAAATTCTTCTGAAGAACTTTTGAAATTTTTCACTTAGATCCACTTGAAATCTCTGACTGGATTTCCTTGTGTATATTGGATCTTCTGTTGTAATTGTGTTGTGTACTTCGTCTTCTTTTGTTCTTCCCATTTTTTTTCAATTGATGGAATCTGTCCTTATATAGACTTCATCCAAGGTTACCGGCTGATCCGGTTGCTAACCAACTTCTGACTGATCTGACAGTTGCAGTAGACTGGTTGGTTATGACAGCTGTCAAGTCTCTAGTCATTTCTTGAAACTTTGTCTCTGTCAGCAAAGTGTTGAGTCTGAACTTCACATGTGTCGACACAAGCAGACTATGTGTCAACACAATCCTTGTTGGTGTCGACACAGTTCTCATGATGTCGACACTACTACTCGACATAACTTCTGTAAGAATGTGTCGACACAAGTCCTGTGTGTCGACACATTCACTTCTTGTCTTGACACAATTAACTTTGAAGAATTCTGATGTGTGTGTCGACACAAGTTCTGTGTGTCGACACAGTTGATGTCGACTGAACTTTCTGTGTGTCCACACAAGTCCTGTGTGTCGACACAGTTGATGTCGACTGAACTTTCTGTGTGTCGACACAAGTCCTGTGTGTCGACACAGTTGATGTCGACTGAACTTTCTGTGTGTCGACACAAGTCCTGTGTGTCGACACAATTTCTTCTGGTGTCGACACAGCTTTTCCAAGTGTCGACATAATTGACTCTAGATGTCGACACAGCTTTTCTCAAGTGTCGACACAAGTTTTCACAAGTGTCGACACAGCTTCTTCTGGTGTCGACTCATAGACTTAAAAACTTTTCCTGCAAATTCTTAACCTGCACATGTAAACTCAAAATAACATCAAATACACATTGATGTATATCACTGAATTGGGTGAAGCTTCTCCAAATCTGATACACATTTTCCAATGTACCCAACAATCTCCCCATATTTGGATAAGTCATAACCCATAGTCAATGATATACACCATTTATAATAAACACACATTATGATGTATATAAACATTACATGACAGAGAAACATATAAACAAAACATGTATAATATGTCATTACAGAATGATGCAAACACAATGAGCATGATTCATTGTTTTGTTTAAACTATCAAAAGTTTGTCAACAATTAGTTTACATAGATTTTTTTAGCAACTAAAGATTACATTGTTGTAAAATCTAGTTAATCTATTCTAAGGCTGGACAGGCTCCTTGATGACTATGTCTTTTCCTGACTGGATCTTGGCTTGTACTGGAGCTTCAGTATCTTCAGCTGGCTTCTTGCCTTTGAGATTCTTCTTCTTTTGTTTTTCAGCCCTTATCTTTTGTCTTTCAAAATAATGAAAAGCTTCGGGAAGTACTTGTCAGGCTCCAGAGCATTAGCAGGTAACTTCCTAGCTTTTGCTTTCCTTCTATATTGAAGAATGGCTTCCTGCCTGGCTTCATACTTGTTCCATTCTTGCTCAGTGTACCATTTACCCCGTTCATGGGTCTTGTCCTTCATAGCTTTTCAGGCAGTCAATATAATATTCCAGGAAATAGGACTCCATTGCTCAAAATCAGGCTTCAACTCTGCCTGTTCTCTAAATCTTTTCTTTGAAAGTTGAGCTTCTTGCTCTTTAGTCAAAGCTGTCTCTGACGTTTCTACTTTCTCAATGATAACATTTTTAGTACCCTCTAAAGGGCTGTACATCTGATGAACCATGTGTTGAATATTTCAAAGGTAGAAGTGGGATATATGATTTGAGCTACTTCCTGCTGACCCCCTTCAATTCCTGCAGCTTGAATTCCTGACTCAGCTGTGTTGTCATCATCGCATAGGGGTGGATATCCCAGAGTTGCTCTAACAACATTTGTTATCCATTTGGCATGCTCTGAGCTAACATTGACTATCAACCTCTCCCCCTTTATGATTTCTCTTTCAATATTATCCCTAAGATCATTCTTTTGGAACCTTATTTGATTAGCCAGATAATATGTTCCCTCTGTATAATAGGCTTTAAATTTTTGTAACTGAGCAGATATAATCTTCTGAGAGGCTTGAAGTGCAGATTGGAAAGTGGCTAAATCCTCTTGTAGTTTCTTATCAAACTCTGATTTCTCTTTAGCCTTTGCCTCAATCAGTGCAGTTGTAGTATTCTTTAATTCTGTAATAATCACATTGTGTGATTCAGTAAGATTATCATTCATCCTCACTTGATTTTATAGGACATAGCCTTGCTTGACTACCAGATCAGCAACTTGAGTATTTATTCCTTCTTGTTGTTTTGCTAGGAAAATCACAACATTACCTCCTTTGTGGAAGCAATCTGTCATCTCCTTTTTATTTTGATTTACCTCAAATCTCAAATCTAATTGATTTGATATCTTGAGGCAAGGAGAATTGCAAATCTTTATGAGTTTCATCCATATATTTCTCCATAGCTATCCTTTGTTCATCTAACTTTACTTGCAAAGATACCAACAAGGAGCTATAATCATGTGCAGGAACTGGTTGTGGAGCAGTTTGCAATGCCTTTTTATAGTTTTGGCTTCTTCTGAAAACCATCAGTTTTCTCTTCTTTGCTTGAGTTTCTGCTTCATCTTCTGAAGCTGAGGTACTTGCAATATCAACTCTTTCCTGAGGACTAGGAGACAGTTCCTTTTCAGTCCTAGTTTGCTCCCCCTCAATTTCAGCTTGCTCCCCCTCAGTCCTGGCTTGCTCCCCCTCAGTCCTGGCTTGCTCCCCCTCAGTCCTGACTTGCACTATATCAGAGAATAACTCTTCAAGAATAAACTCTTATTGAGTATGGACTGGAGGCACCACTAACTCTGGAGCATCAGCAGCTGTAGATGTATCCTCCATGATATCATCCTGTGCTTGATTGTTGAGTTGAGTGGTCTGGTCAACATTAATCAATGACACAGTTAGTGTTTCATCCTCATTATTGAAAATTGTTTGATTGACTTCTTGGATTACCTCAAGAATAATTTGAGTAGCCATTTCACTTTCTAAGTGTGTTGGCTCTTCCTCAAGAAGAGGCTCCCCCTGCATCTGATCATCATGTCTAATGTCTTGAGCAGGTGATTTCTCAGTATTCTCTGGCCTCTCTTCATCAGCCATGTCTTTTACCAGCACTCTATCCCATCTAGAGATTATCCTTAGATTCATTCTCCTCATGTGATTGATCTTGGATCCAGCAGCCTGTTGCATCACTTGTGGAATTGCTCCAGCCAAGTATAAACTTAATATCCTTCCCATATTAGGTTTCTTGATGCTTTATCTAATCTTCTCATATATGACTGCAGATCAATTGGTGTTGATTTTGTAGATGATCCTGGTCATGAGCCTGAACATGTAGGCTGAGACCCTATCATGTCCACCTGGTTTGCATAAGATGACTTTGCCAACTACTTCAGAAAGAAATTTTCCTTGTACATTCATTCTTTTTTTATTCATGGATAATCCAATTTTCATGGTGGGATCTAATCCACACCACTGGAGTGCTTCCTTAGTCTTGGAAGAGGTAACTTCGTCGTCTTCTTGAGTTTTGGGCAGATGAAGAATTTTTCGTATGCTCTTCATGGTGAGTTTGATTTTATTACCCTGGATTGAAGACCTAATCTTTAGTCCAGTTGAATACTGAGTTGCAGCTCCATAGAACTCAAGGATTTTCTTCTTCCATATCTTTGTTGGTTCTGAAGTCAAATTCTCCAATCCATTTTCTGCAATTAGGACTATCACAGCTTTAATCGCTGGTTCAGCTTCGTCAAAGGCATTCCGTACCAGTTCATAACCCTCGTTCACGTTTTCGTCAAGTTTCGGCGCCATTGGGATGAAGTGAAATCTTGAATCGAGAAGAGAAAGTTTGTCGACACAAGAATCTAGTCTCAACAAAAATCTGGAGAGCTTGTCGACAGGGTTTGTGCTGGACCTATATATATGTGTCTAAACATAGAAGCTCAAAAGGCGCGTCAAAATTTACTTAGTGTGTCGACACTGTTGAGATGGTGTCGACACCGACTGCTAATGTCTCGACAGAAGTGTTGACTACTATGTGTCGACACCAATTGATGATGTGTCGACACAGACATACTTATTAGTTCAACAAAAATTCTGTGTCGACTCTAATTCTAAGTGTCGACACAACTTCTGGATGTGTCGACACAACTCCTCTGAAGTGTCGACACCAATTTTCTAGATGTGTCGACACAATTCCTCTGTGTCGACATAGACCTCTTTTTGTGTTGACACAAAATTACTTAGACAAATTTGTCAATCTACAATATGTTCAGCATACCTAATTCAATTTTAAAATTATTGAATTTAGTTTCATCCAAAAACTTAGTGAACATGTCAGCAATTTGAAAACTTGTATTGACAAATTCTAAACATATATCCTCTTTTTCTACATGATCCATAAGAAAATGATATCTTATTTCTATATGCTTTGTTTTAATATGATCGACAGGATTATGAGCAATAGAAATAGCACTTGTAGAATCACAGAATAAAGGGGTTCTATTTACCTGGATACCATAACCTTTAAGCTGATGTTGTATCGACAACAGCTGTGCACAACAGCTCCCTGCAGCTACATACTCAGACTCAGTTGTGGAGATTGCCACACTAGTCTGCTTCTTACAGCTTCATGACACCAATCTTCCTCCTAGAAATTGACAGGTGCCAGTTGTGCTTTTTCTATCCTCTTTGCATCCTGCAAAGTCTGCATCTGAATATCCAGTCAGTAGAAAATCTCTATTCTTAGGGTACCAAAGACCTAAATTAGGTGTGCCCTTAAGATATCTCAAAATCCTCTTAACAACAGTATAATGAGATTCTTTTGGGCAGGATTGATACCTAGCACAGACACATGTAGCATACATGATGTCAGGTTTACTAGCAGTCAGATAAAGGAGGGAACCAACTATCCCTCTATACAAAGACTCATCTATAGGTTTTCCTGCATCATCTTTGCTTAGAGACATACTTGTCCCCATTGGAGTTCTCATGGTAGTGGATGACTCCATACCATACTTCTTAATTAACTCCTGGGTGAACTTAGACTGGGATATGAACAGGTCATCATCAGTCTGTCTTACTTGGAGTACCAAGAAAAACTTAAAGTTCTCTCATGCTGCTCATCTCAAACTTCCCTTGCATAAGTTTAACAAACTTTCTACAAAGGTTGTTTTAAGTAGAACCAAATATTATGTCATTAACATATATTTGGACTACAATTATCTTCCCTTTGGATTCCCTAAGGAATAGAGTTTTGTCTATTTACCCCCTTGAGAATTTGTTCTCAATGAGGAAAGTAGACAAGATTTCATACCAAGCCCTTGGGGCTTGTTTCAAACCATATATGTCTTTCCTAAGACTGTACACATAATTAGGATAGAGTGAATCAATAAAATCTGATGACTGTTCTACATAGACTTCCTCCTTTAAGTCTCCATTCAGGAATGCTGACTTAACATCCATTTGGAACACTTTGAAACCCTGATAAGCTGCATAGGCTAGGAATAGCCTGATTGCTTCCAACCTTGCCACGGGCAAATGTTTGATCAAAATCTATGCCCTCTTCCTGCCTGTATCCTTTGACAACCAGCCTTGCCTTGTTCTTAATTATGATCTCACTCTCATCTAGCTTGTTTCTGAAGATCCACTTAGTCCCTATGACATTGTGATCTTTTGGTTTAGGAACCAACTTTCAAACCTTGCATCTCCTGAATTGATTCAACTCCTCCTGCATAGCATCAATCCAGTGTGGGCCTTGTATAGCTTCTTCAAATCTTTTAGGTTCCTGTTGAGACAAGAAGCTTGAGCATAGTACAGTGTTCAAGCTCCTGCTTTTAGTTTGAACCGCTTGTCTAGGATCACCAATAATCTGGTGTACAGGATGATCCTTTAAATGTCTAACTGCTGGAGGAAGTCTGTCTGCAGTTTGACTTTCTCCATTTTCTTCATTCTGCTGTACTTCATTGTGTTCTTCATCCAGAGAGACTTGTTCTCCCCCTGGACAGCAAACATCTTTATCTTCATCTTGCCTAGCAGTTTGATCTTCTTTGATAGTCAGCATGTTCATTTTCTCTTTTATACCTGTAGAGCTACAAGAACTACTAGACAACTCACTGTTAATAAGTCTTGATTCATCAAATATAACATGAACTGACTCTTCTACAACTTGAGTAGTCAAGTTATACACTCTATATGACATACTATTGTTCTTGTACCCAACAAATATCCCATCTTGGGATTTGGCAGCAAACTTTGTCAGGTAAGACTTGCCATTGTTAAGCACATAACACTTGCAAACAAAGATCCTAAAATATGATAAGTTTGATTTTCTGCCTTTCATAACCTCATAGGGTGTCTTTTTGTGCCTCTTAGTGATGGAAGCCCTATTGAGCACATGACATGCAGTGTTTACTGCCTCAGCCCAGAAATATTCTGGAAGAGAAGTGCCACTCAATAGAGTTCTACCTGTCTCAATGAGAGTCCTATTCTTTGTTTCAGCAATTTCATTTTGCTAAGGAGTTGTAGGTGAGGAGAATTCCTGATGAATCCCAAATTCTTCACCCAACTTTGTCATATTTTTAGATTGAAATTCAGTTTCATGGTCACTTCTGATTTTGACCACAGAATTGTTCAGTTCATTCTGAATTTGCTTAACAAAGTTGCAGAAAACAGTTGGGGTTTCAGATTTCTGCCTCAGAAAGAAAACCCATGAAAATCTAAAATAGTCATCTACAACCACAAATGTGTAGAATTTCCTACCTAGGCTCTGAACTGGCATTGGACCAAATAAATCCATATGCAAGAGGTATAAACACCTCACTGAGTCTTTGATTTCTAGGCTATAAAAGGAGGATCTGGTCTGTTTGCCTTTTTGACAAGCTGAGCATATTCCATCCTTAATGCACTTAACTTGAGGATCATTCCTCACTAACTATTTATTGAAGAGTTGACCAATAGTCTTGTAGTTTAGATGAGCTAGCCTCGTGTGCCATTTGACACAATGAGAGGCTTTCTCATCAGCTACCAGACAAATAGGAGAATCTTTATTCTCATTCACAAAGTTTAGGCAATACACATTTCCTTTCCTATAACCAGTCAACATGATCTTCTGATCACTTGAACTTTTAATATGACAACCATTCTTAATGAATGAAATGTCATATCCAAGATCACTCAGTTGACTTATGCTTATCAAGTTATGTTTCAAACCCTTCACATAAGTCACTTGAGTGATAGTAATTGAGTTGTTAGAAATGTTACCAAACCCTTTGATGACTCCTTTTTCAGAACCACCAAAGATTACTTTATGTCCATTCAATATGGGTGAGTAGTCCTTCAGCAATTCTCTTATTCCAATCATATGTCTGAAACATCCACTGTCCAAGTACCATAAAGGGGCATGACCACTTGGACTTATCTGCAACAAATAATTACTTAACCTTAGAACCCAAATTGTTATTGGGTCCTTGGTTCAGGTTAGACTGAAATTTAGCATAATTTGTAGCAGCCCTTCTTCCAGGTAAGCTGACATTCATCCTGACACTAGTGTTATACCAACAGTCAATGACAAAGTGTCCCATCTTGCCACAACACCAACACTCATATCTATTATACCTCTTTTTAGGTACAGTTTTAACAGCTTTGCTGTCAGCTGTTCTTAATGCTGTAGGTACAATGTTTCTTTGCTTGAGTGCTGGATACCACTTGTCATTCAGAATGTCAGGCTTACCATGACCATGTATGATATCATGATCATATCTATTGGTAGGCTGTTGCACTTTTCTGAGAGCAATAGGGGGATTAAAGACAAGTGGCTTAACTGAGGCTTTCCTTTTTTCTCTTGGAATTAACTGCCCTAGTATTTCCCTTAAAACCCAATCCTGCCTTACCCTTTTGAGACACAAAGTCATCAATTAAGGGAAGGACAGATTTTGGCTTAGAGAAATTAGCCACTACATCCTTTTCCTTCTGAAGTCTGACTTACAGACTTTTGATTTGATCACTCTTGAATGTGATTGTTCCCATCTGAATAACAGTTATGTTTTTCAGCTTGACAATCTCATTTATCTTCTGATCCAGTAGCTTTTCTGAATCAGATGCAGCCAACTTAAGAGCTGCAATTTCCTTAGCTTGAATTTTAGTCAGGTTTTTGCATCTCTTAAATGCCTGCAACAAATCTTCATATTCATCTATAAGTTGATGAATATTTCCTTCAGATTCAGATCCATCCACATCTTTTGATGCAGATGCTTCTGATTCTGAGCCAGTGTAATAATCAGAATCTTCAGATAAACTTTATACCTTACTGAGACCAGACTGATCCTGGCAGTGATCTTCATCAGTCAGGGCCATCAGCCCTTTGCACTGATGATCTTCAGTTCCATTTATTGAGTCCAGCAATTGCAACAACTCAGTCTCTTCTTCTGTTGCAAACAGACCAATATAAGCTTCAGCATCAGATTCAGAATCTGAAGATGATGGATCTGTCCAGCTTTTCTCTTTCTTTGCTACCAAGAATTTCTCCTTCTTGTTCTTATACTGAGACTTCTTCTTATCTGCAGATTCTTTTCTTTTGTCTGGAGAATCAACTACTACATGTCCAGGTCTGTTGCAGCAATAACACACAATCTTTGTAGTTGTTGATTTGCTAGGTTTTGACCTACTCTTGTCCTTTCTAGATGACTTTCTTTTCTGATAATGTTCATCCTTGGACTGAGAAGATGATGACTTAGTTCTCCACTACTTCTTCAAAAATTTCTGAAACTGCCTTGTGAAGACAGCAAAGTTCTCATCATAATGATTGCTGTCTGAGGTGTGACTATCAGAACTTTCAGAGATCACTTCTGCAGTTTTCTTAGAAGGAGATGGAGACATCCTCCTATCCTTTCTTGTGGCTTCTGCCTTGAAGGCCACTGACTTTTCTCTATGGTCAAATTTAATATTTTTCTCTTCCTCCTTTCTGGCCATAAGTTGCATTTCATAAGAAAGCAATTTGCCAAATAGTGTTGGAGGAGATATTTCTGCCAGTCTGGCCACTTTCCTGATGACACAGATCTTGGTGTCCCAATCCTTAGTCAAAGATCTAAGGAATTTATTATTCAACTCATATGTACTAAAGACCCTTCCATATGACATTAGTTCATTCACAATTCTGAAGAACTTCTTATAACATTCAGTGATGCTGTCTGATTTACTTTGTCTGAAGCTCTCATATTCCTGATTAAGTATTGACTTTCTATCTTGCCTAACTTCTTCTGATCCCTCCATGTATACTATCAATGTGTCCCACATCTCCTTGGAGGTTTTACAGTGAATCAGATTTTGAAATGTTTAGTCATCTATGACACTCACTATAATATTCTGAGCTCTCTTATCCATAGTAGCCAAGATAATCTCTTCCTTAGTCATTTCTGAAAAGTCTTTTGGTGTCCTTTGATTAGCATCAGGAACTGAGACTTTCATTGGTATATAAGACCCTTCCTTAACAGTTATATATATTCTTGGATCAGATGCTTCCATAAACAATCTGACTCTTTATTTCCATATTCCAAAGATTTCTTTCCTGCAGATGGGCAACTCCATGAAACCAAGTTCCTTATGATTTTCTCCTGAACCCATCTTTTCTAATTTATTCTGCCTCACAGATCTTACTCAGACTGTTAAGTCTATCTTTGAGTAACCTTGCTTTGATACCATTTGAAAAAATTGGTTTCAAGAACACCTAAACACCTAGAGGGGGGGGGGGGTGAATAGGTGCAATTCCTTTTTACTCTAAGACAGAATATTAATTCAGATAATTAAATAGAATCAATCAGTTATACAGCTACCACATCACAGAAATCACAAAATCACACATGACACACTGATTTATAGTGGTTCTCCAAATGATGAGTACATCCACTTTCCCCCTTCGCCTATCTAGCAGTGTGCTAGATTCGGCCTAATTTCTTCCTTCCTTCTCAGATCTACAGATCTTACAGCTCAGAACCCAGTCAAGGTTCCTACAACTCAGAGTGAGTTCACACTCCTACAACTCAGACACTTAAGCCCTACCTCAGCCTACACCCAGACCTACAACTCAGAGAATGAAATCTCCTACCTCAGGCACACAACCCTATCTCAGCCTTCCCAAGGCCTACAACTCAGAGATGTAAATCTCCTACCTCAGGCACTCAGCCCTACCTCAGCCTTTATAATTTAGGCTTACAACTCAGATCAATAATGATCTTATAGAAAAAAAATATAAAATAAGTTTTATCTTTCACCCAAGTTGAGAGAGAATGGGTGGAAAGATTTCTTGATCAGTTCTTGAAGAATCTGATTACCCAGAAATCAACCTGTCTTTGACTTTTTTCAAAGTTTCTTGAATCTGAACACAATAAGATTGAATTTCTTGAAGATGATCTTCAATCAGGTTTCTTCTTAAAATCCAGAAATTAATCTGAATTCTTCTTTGCAGATAGTTCAGGATCTGTTCTTAAGAGACTAGTTGATGATAATCTCTTTCTTCACTTGAATTGTTGGAGCTCTCTCTCTCTACAAATTCTTCTGAAGAACTTTTGAAATTCTTCACTTAGATCCACTTGAAATATCTGACTGGATTTCCTTGTGTATATTGGATCTTCTGTTGTAATTGTGTGTGTACTTCGTTTTCTTTGTTCTTCCCTTTTTTTTCTGTTGATGGAATTTGTCCTTATATAGACTTCATCCAAGGTTACCGGCTGATCCGGTTGCTAACCAACTTCTGACTGATCTGACAGTTGCAGTAGACCGGTTGGTTATGACAGCTGTCAAGTCTCCAGTCACTTCTTGAAACTTTGTCTCTGTCAGCAAAGTGTTGAGTCTGAACTTCACATGTGTCGACACAAGTAGACTAAGTGTCGACACAATCCTTGTTGGTGTCGACACAATCCTTGTTGTGTGTCGACACAGTTCTCATGATGTCGACACTACTACTCGACATAGCTTCTGTAAGAATGTGTCGACACAAGTCCTGTGTGTCGACACAGTCACTTCTTGTCTTGGCACAATTAACTTTGAATAATTCTGATGTGTGTGTCGACACAAGTCCTGTGTATCGACACAGTTGATGTCGACTGAACTTTCTGTGTGTCGACACAAGTCCTGTGTGTCGACACAGTTGATGTCGACTGAACTTTCTGTGTGTCGACACAAGTCCTGTGTGTCGACACAGTTGATGTCGACTGAACTTTCTGTGTGTCGACACAAGTCATGTGTGTCGACACAATTTCTTCTGGTGTCGACGCAGCTTTTCCAAGTGTCGACATAATTGACTCCAGATGTCGACACATCTTTTCTCAAGTGTCGACACAAGTCTTCACAAGTGTCGACACAACTTCTTATGGTGTCGACTCATGGACTTAGAAACTTTTCCTGCAAATTCTTAACCTGCACATGTAAACTAAAAACAACATCAAATACACCTTGATGTATATCACTGAATTGAGTGAGGCTTCTCCAAATCTGGTACACATTTTCCAATGTACCCAACATGAGTACTTAAGGAGCTGCGGTTAGACTGATTCTAACCGCCTGAACGCAAATGAGATAACACCTAGAGACCCCCAAACCTAAACAATGCTCAAGCCTTTACTTATCACCAAAAGACACAATTGCAGTTATCATACAGGGCTACCAGGGGCGGTTAGGCAAGTACTAATCGCTAGACCGCAACTGTGACTATCCTCAGCTATCCGCCAAACTCGGCTTTAACAGAACAGCAGGAAGACCTTGACAACCTAGAGACCACACCGCCACTGACCACCAGACCACATTGTGGTTAACGCTTGCTGATCGCCAGACGCATTGTAGTAATCCGTTGCGGTTACAGAGGACAACCGCCAAACCGCCAAACAAGTTCGCCAGACCTCCAGAACCACAGTTCTATCATCCAAGCGGTAAAATGACCAAACTACCAGAGAGGCAGCCTGCCAAAACTAGACCACTAGACCGCCACCTGTCCGCCAGACCACCAGAGCTGTTCGCCACTCATATCCGCCAGATCGCCAGGACTCCATATTTCCTGACATTGATGACTGACTCTGAAAGGAGCAGAATAATTATCTTATTCCTCAGAGTTTTCTTTAAAGGGGGGTGAATAAAGAATAAATCTATTTTAAAATTTAACTATTACACTTCACAGAATTTGCACATTCATAAGTTAATAATCAGAATGATATGCAGATGATTAAGATCCCGGAATAATAAATGAACAATCACAGAAAATGTAATGCACATGAGACAAATTTATTGTGGTATCTCATAATCTGGGTACATCCACTGTTCTACCCCTTGATATGAATTCACTATCAACAGTGACTGAGTCTTTTGATAAGGAGACTCTTAGAACCAATAACTAGATCATTTGATAAGGAGATCTTGAACCAATACAGTGCCTGAGTCTTTTGACAAGGGGACTCTCAGAACCAATCACTGAATCTTTGAATAGGGATTCTAAAATTCTTTTCTCAAAGTGAATAAGATTTAGATTGAGAAAAGAAAGAAGATTTCATGTAAGAGATAAAGTCTCTAAGGAACTTTTGTTACAAAATTTTCAAACTGACAATCATTTGACCAACATATTTACCAAACCTCTCATCAAAATAAGACTAGAATCATAAGAAACAAGTTCGGCAGTCTGAATATGATGTTTGAGGGGAAGTGTAAGTAAAGCTAAATTATAGTCACCAGAGGTGGCCATATCTCAAGCATCTTTACACACACACGCTCGCATGCGCACATAGAGACATATGTATGTTTGTTTGTTAATTGCTAGGACCTCTCTGGAGATTTCACATAATTACAGACCTCCTGATGGAGAGCCATCAGATCATGCACCTAGAGGGGCTCGCCTCAAGGCGGGGCCCACGTTCATTTATTCGCCCAGGAAGGCTTGATTGGATCGCCGATCCGACTCTGCGGTTGCGTCCGACACGTCGCTGCGAGTCAAAAACATATATTAGTTTATATTTTTGTGTTTATTATTTATGTATTTTAGTTGCCGACCCCACCAGCCAATCATAGTCGTTGATGGGGAAACCCTAGCTTTGTTTTTCTTATAAATAGGAGTGTTAGGGGTTGAATGAAGCATTGCAGAATTTTGGAGAGCTTTCTTCCCGGATTCCAGCGATCATCCCTCCGTGCCGACGTCGTGGAACACTAGGTGACGACTCCTAGGCGCTCAAACTCCTCCCCAAGGTACTACCCATCCATAGCCTTCTTTTTTCCTCTCTGAAACCCTCATCTGCAGCCCCTACACACCCCAAATTCCGACCCCCTACTGCTATCAATGAAACTCGGTTACAGTTCACGCTGGCTACAGTTCACGACGGTCACTGTTCATGGTGGTAATTGTTCACGCCCATTACTGTTCACGCTGGTTACTGTTCACGCCGACCCCTCCTCTTCCCCTCCCTACAACCGACCCTCATCCCAAGCCGCCGGCTTGAACTCCATCTGTAACACCACAATTTTCTTAAGGCGGGACATGGTGTTCTGGAGGCTATCGCCCGACGGTAGCTAGGTACCGCGCGGCAGTAGCTCCATTGTTAGCGTCGACAACGTTTAGTGAGGCGAGGTGACTCAACGCCTGGTCTACCGCGCGGTGGTACGTTTCTAGCGCGCGACGTTAGCCATTTTTTTGTCCGAGCTCTCGGGGCGTTTACTCGCGAAACGAGGCGGTACTGCGCGAGGTAGCTAGTTACCGCAGGGCGGTAGCTTTATATATATGCCTGGCTCGGCCGTTTCCTCTTCATTATTCTGGAGTTGGAGAGTTTGGCCTGGTTTTCTGGAGGAGAAGTAGCGCCGGAAGAAGGAGATCTTGCCGCCGTTTGTGTTTTGGGTCTCGATTCGTAAGGCGAGTTCGGATTTGCGGAGGCAAATTCGGAGCGGTCGTTTTTCAACCGTCTGAATTTCTCCCATGGAGCCAACACATACATCAAGGGTAACGATCCTCTTCCTTGGACATATGAAGTCCTTTCTTTTGGCATTAGAGGGTAGACGCTCCACGAACATATGGATGTGGTTCCCCCGACGGTAGATCCGTGCATCCCCGTTAAATTTGCATTTAATTCGGAATCGAAGTACGGAATAGACATGCTGTGTGAAGCCCATCCAGACAGATTGATCTGCATTGGTGATATTTATATGTTTTGTATGTCGGAGAATACTCCGTGGTTATCGTGTAGATTTCAGAGTCGCGGGGGTGTGCAGATGACTGCGTTGAGAGTACTGGGGGTAGTCTTCAAGAAAACACCCATTTTAGGGGAAGAACCGATAGTCTCTCACCTACCGCGGCGGCGGTAGTGCTACCGTCGGCGATAACTTTCTGTAAGCTATGTTTGGTTGCAAAGTCTGTCTCTGGGAGACCTGTGGGCTATTGCTTGCGAAGTCTGTCTTTGGGAGACTTGTGAGATATATTTTGATTGAGCCTAAGCTTAATGTGCTCAGTTTTGGTGGCCGTGAGTCCCAGCCTAGGATCATAACAGTGTTATGAATCGTATGGATGGGAAAGAGGATGCTGACCCACGTCGTGGCTTGTTGTGCCTGAATAGCTGAACTGCACCCAACCCTATGCCGACCGACTTGGAGTGAGTCAAAGTGTGGATTTTAATCCACTATGACTTTGTCGTTTCCATAAGAGCGTTATCTTTGGCTTTGGCCCTGAAAGACTTGAACGTTCAAACGTTGTTGACCGTCTGTGAACGGTGGTATGACCCTTGAGGTCTTGTGCACCAAGAATGTGCCCTGAGAGCACGGAACGTTGGTCGTTCGCGCCAACGTCTGTGGCGAATGGTGCTTAAGTTGCACGTTCCTATTGTCATGTTGTGGTTATACTAATGCCTGCAGGGAAGGAGCACCGCCACCCCGGGTGAGGGTTGAGGTCGTTATAATTTGGTCAGCTAATGCTGACCGTTGCTTTTGTTTGCCACCGTGCGGTGAATGTTGCGTGCAGGTGCTGCTGAGCCAAGCTGGAAGTAGCGGGCTGAAGCCCATGAATGCTGTGTTGGCCCTCAAAGGCCATAGCGAATACTTTTTGTTATTTTATTGTTCATGTGTGGTCGGCCTGCGTGCCGAAGTATGTAACATAGTTTAATTAAAGTT